>APFE030282036.1:31911-50354 GCA_000404065.3 Pinus taeda
TAATTGTAGCACAACTTACTATTTTTAGCAGTTTTTCGGGTCCTGAACTTCCGGAGCCGTTTTGAGGCCCTAAACGACGTTTTTTGGGGAATCCGGGGGCAACATGGATCCATCGAATGGACTGATGTTGCTCGTTCCAACAATGATAGTGCTTGAATAGATCTTTCTAATGAGCTATTGTACGCATCAAATGGAGATCGTATGCCAATGTTACGACCCCGGGAAATTGATGTACCAATTTACCCAAAATGGGGCCCACAATTTTAGCGTTTCATCTTCTAGTGTTAGGTTTTGGAATGTGAAGGGTTTTCCATTGTTTCTCAACAATAAATAGGCCTTCGAGCCTCATTGTAACAGAGTTTTCGGAACAGTTCAGAGGCATGTAGCTGCACATCTCTTCTCAGAGATAAGCTACCATCGCCCTAGCTGGTTTATTTCCAATTCTGGTTGTAAGCATATTTCGGTATTTTCCATTAATAAAATGAAGCATTATTTCCGCTGCATCTTTGTGTATATGGTTATCTCTTTATTTTATTGTGTTCTTGTTTAAATCCGGATCACAGCAACAACTACTAATGCAGTAGGCCATGCTTCAACAACAACAATCTGTCTATCATGTCGTCCTGTTGGCGTTGTTTTCTCAAATTGAGCAAATTCCAAGTGGAAATCTACCACCCGGGATTGATTTAAGTGCATGCCACAATGTACATGTCATAGAAAGCCTTCTTGTAAAGGTGTTTGCTAGTATTGGCCCACTAGAGGGATGCAAGGTTATCAAGAAACAAAAGTCATCCTATGGGTTTTTGGACTACAATGACCATAGCAGAAAACTGCATTTTGACTCTTAATGATGGACATTTTCTTTAATATTTAAAAAAAAGTGGATTACTACAAATTGCAAAGGAAAATTACTGCAAGTTGCAAATACCTATAGCCCACCATGGACAAATTTTGTGTAAAAATCTTTTCCATTAACCAAGAAAAGAGTATTTAAAAGGGCATGACATAAAATATTTAAAAAAAGTACACAAAGGTAACTAGAATTTCATTCAGAAGTAGGAAAGAACCTGCATTTTGCATGAACTTTGAAACTTCCAAAAGAGACGAATTTGAAGCAAAAATGTGTGTTGCATGTCTTGTAAATTTGAAGATTTGTTCTTGTGAAAATTAGATAAAATTTGCCTATGAATATCGTCATGTTAGTTTTTGAAAGTGATGTAAATGAAAATTTTTAAACTTAAAAAAATCATGTATACTTTCTATTCAAGAAAAAATGGTGTTTGGAATGGGTTTATAAGTAAAAGTTCTGTGTGCATGTAGTGAAAAATATAATTTTCTATTTATTTATTTATGTCAAATAAGGTATTATTTCAAATAAGGAATTTATTAATTATTAAAAAAATAAAATTAGATATTTTTACTTATCTCAAATAACGAATTTATTAATTATTAAAAATATTAAAAGTAGAGATTTTGAGAATTTATTAGCGTAAAAAATTTTAAGGTAAAGATTTTGGGTTTATATTTAATCCCTTTGTGTTAGTGCTTATGTTTTCATTTTTTAAATGCCAAGATATATTGAACATATTGTGTCATTTTATGGTTTAATCACCTATTGAATTGGTCTTCTTTCTTAAGGTGTTCACTTGATGCGAGGCATCAGCAAGTTTATGAGCCTAAAAAATAGTGTACTAGATGATTATCTTCCAAAGAAACACCAATGTCCATTTGATGCTTCCTGTGAAACATGCGGCAGTCCTTTGCCCATATGTCACAATTATAAAATCTCTTATCAACTTTCATGGTAGCCTAGCTAGTCAATTGGCTATTCTGTCCACTATCAACCTCCTGGGAAATATCACATAGTTTAGTTTAAAACTTTCTTACTCGGTCTTCACATAACTAAAAACTGGGTCATCAATTAACATACTTACCTTTCCATCATCTACCTTATCCATCTACCAGATCAATGAGCCCCTATCCCCCGACGACACTTAATGCTCTATACATACTTATTGTCTCAATACTCGACACCTAACATACATATACGATTCTTAATTGAAGCTGTAATGTCTTGATACCTGATATCTCAAAAGGAAAATGTTAGGGCTATCAAGTGACAGGGCCCTCGGGAAGAGGGTAAAGAGTGTCATTGATACTAATTAGTTGATATTGTAACATCCAAAAGCCCAACATCCACGTTGTCTCTATCAAGTTTCCAACTAGCCATCACCTTGGTGCCAAGTCAACCCTCCATTACGATTTCAACATGCCACCTCACTTGCCACATTAGTATGCCATGTTAGCTAGACCCACATTGGTGCCACATCATAATAAGACATTAGCATTTCAAGTCAACTGCCACACAATTGACATGTGGTATCCTCGAGTCTACATCAACTCAACACATCATTCCTCTATCAATATTGAGCTTTCTTGTTGGTGACTAGTGTCTTACTTACCAATGTCTAGTACCCTATATTGTGACATTTTGATAGGTTGATTTTCCAACAACTAATACATTGATAGGTCAACTTGACCTTTCGATGGAATCCAGTCCCCAATCATCAAGTGATAGTGCTTAAACTGACTATCTCCATGAGCTAATGGATAATGTAGGATGTTCTACTATTGAGGACATGTTTGACTTGGCATCTGGGTTAGTTGGGGCTTCTTCCACAATTATGTGATCGGGAGCACTATTTTCCATAATTATAAACCATAGGTAAATAGATGTTGTATGGGTGCTAATAATATTTACTCTTGTTTATTAAATAACTTGTATTTCAACTTTCCAACTTCAGTCAAAAAGAAATAATAAATCTAGTTAACAATGAGTAAAATCCATCAAAACTGCTACCTTGAAGTCGTGGTTATTTTATCTATCAGGGATGATAAACTATTTATGAAATTAAATATATCAATATGTGACATAGTAATAATGATCATTTATGGGAATTCTTACCTATAACTATTCATCTCATACATAAGTTTGGTTCAGTTACAAGAAATATTGAATAATCAAGCTTTATTCATTTTAGAAATGATATAAAAAATAAAATGAGATCCTAGTTTCTTCTTTAGACATTCTCATTTTAAATACTCTAAAAAAATGTTTTATTTGACATTTGGTATTATTTAAATTTATTTTGTAACTTCTCTCCTACACATATTTAGTTGCTTCCTATCAAACGCGTGGCAACACTTTTACCACATGTCACCATTATAAATTGCCTTGTCAACTTCCACGATAACCTACCTAGTCAATTGGCTATTATATCTATTAGGTGTGGAGCATGATTGTTCAAAGGTCTTTGTTTCAGCCAGATGTATAGTCGAGGAAGTTTGTACACCCCTCCACGCAGGGGGGTGTGAGGGGGGCTGATCCCCCTCAGCTAGGGGGTTTGAGGGCTAGCATTCCCTTGGCAGGGGCTCGGGGGCAACGCCCCCGAAGCTAAAAGCAGATGTAAAATTTCCTTGTAAAAATATAGTAATTTCTAGTCAATCTAGGCCGTTCATTAGGTGGATGATCTAACGGTAGAACTTATGTTTAGTTTAGGGGTATTTTCCCTAGAAGGCAACCCCTCTCTTTGTATGAGGGAATTGTATTGATTCTATGTAATATATGTGTATTCTCCGAGCGGGAAGCAGAGAGGTGAGACTGTGAGAGAAAATAGAGCATATTATAGTGAATCTATTCTAGGTTGTGTCTCTTCATTTGCTAGATAATAGAAAGGAAGGAACAAATCTTGTACCATTATTTTCCAGACCCAGATCTGAAAAAAAAACTGCATTGATCTCATTATGCCCTATAAACCCCTGGCATCAAAGAATCCTTTTCAAGCTGATATTTAGCTCTGATACCAATTTTTAAGAAATTATTCGGAGAAAATAAATTAATATTCAAATTTATCGAGACGAAAAATAAACAGCAATAAACACAACACATAAACATAATTCCCCCTTTAAACTTGACTTTGGGTTCCTTCATTAACTCCAGTCAAACTTACTAAGTGAGACAATCCCGCTCACTCTAGCTCTTACCCCCCTTAGAGTTTTTACTCGGGGTATTGTTAACTCGACATCCCCCCTGTCACCTAGGTCTAACCGAGACTTTACCGGTGATCATCGAGGGGTACACATGCCTTACCAGGTCTTACAGTAGTATGCCCATTTACATGCAATAATTTGAGTTCATTAATTTTATCTTTTTTTGTCTATTGCTACTGCGATTTTGATCTATCCTCTCTCAATTTGATTTGCTAGAAAAAAACTTCTATCAAACCGCTTGATGGAAGAATCTTTCATCAGGGCATCACTGCCTCTCTCCATTTCATCAAATTCTCTGCATAAATCTTCACTCTCATCCTTACCATTTTGATTCTCTTGACCGTTACATTGAGCTTTTCCTCATCTAGAAACTGGAGAATGAGAAACACAAGTTCTCTGCTAAGAGAAGACATGGCCGACAACTTTTGCACCTACCGGACTTTAACCTTTGTCCTCAATCAGCGTGCTGAGAAAATACCCTGTTCATTATCTCCAGTGTCAGCAACCTCATGTACCGTTTCCTTTACACATAAATCTCAAGGCTCATCGAACAGGCCAGCGTCCAAAGCTTGAAACGATTCCAAGGCAAAGATCTGGAGCAGGGAAGGGCCAGAAAAATCTATCTTAGAGCTAAATCGCATCGGTAAGAAAAAAAAAAGAAAATGATGGCCAGTCGCTACCATTTTTTGGTACAACCACGACGCTATGACTTTCTAGGGTTCAGTTCCTAGAGCCATATCATGACCCTGCATGAGATCCATGTTATTGTCCGCATCAGCCATTTGTCTCTTTTGCATCTCCTTCAAAGAGTTTTCAAAATTACTGTAAGCCCAATGGCATTCCTCTTTATGCTCCTTCACGTACTATTCTGCAGCATCGGCCATTTGTCTCTTCTGCGTCTCCTTCAAAGAGTTTTCAAAATTACTATAAGCCCACTCACATTCCTCTTTATGCTCCTACATGTGTTGTTCTGAATGATTGTTTACCTTGCATTCAAATCCAAACACATATTTCTCGATCCCATCATTAAGAACACGCCAAACAACTTCACCTGTACACATCAAACTCGCCACCTGGTCTTCAGTTTAGGATGAGGAAGAGAAGAAGGGACTAGGTCTAGGCTTCATATGTCCTAGCTGATATGTAAGACTATCTGTTCTATAATGCATGTGTTGTTTGTGTATTTTGACCAGACATTGCAAATGCCTAAAGCAGGCTTTGGGCTACATGTGTCTGTTCTGGTGTCCCAGAGATCTCAACAACATGCTCTATACCTCTAGGTTTTGATTCATGCAACTTCACTTTTGCTCGTGATATCTCACGAATTTGAGATATATTTGATCCACCTCTCCGGAGAATAGAACCAACTAATTTATTTGGTATTGGAACATCGACGGTAGATCCGGATTTATGTACTCCAGCAGGTAAACCCCCAACTGCAGATCGACTGGTCGAAAAGGCTAGATAAAGATCCATAACCACCAGCACCTTTCATGCTTCCCAAACTACCATAAGATGAATATCTCCCCGCACTAGTCCCTTCGAAACCTAAACCTTAAAAATTAAAGCAGTGAAAACATAGGCCATAAAGCTTCCACAGCTCCTCACATCTGGTCATGTTAGAAATCATGCACACGGCTCTCTCCTCCTCTAGCTGACATTCAAAATCTTATCACAATGTTCTTGGAGAGATTTTCATTGATTTCCACCATCAACGACAGCTTTATACACAAATCTTGTACCATTATTTTCCAGACCTAGATCTGCGAAAAAAAAGTTGCATTGATCTCATCAGGCCCTATAAACCCCTCCCATCAAAGAATCATTTTGAAGCTAATATCTAGCTCTGATACCAGTTGTTAATAAATTATTTAGAGAAAATAAATTAATATTGAGATTTACCGAGATGAAAAATAACCAGCAATAAACACAACACATAAACACAAATATTTATCTCGGAAAATCCCAAATCCAAGGAAAAACCCAACCTAATAAGATCTTATTAGCATTGGCCAAAACCCTGGCCAATCCGACCAAGTGAGCCTTCACCTCTCACCTCTAGGTCTTGCATTACAATGAAGTCCTTCGAGCCTTTTATAACCTCCATTACATATAATAGCACGAGCAGAGTATTGTGGGTGCACAATACCATGTGCCCCAAAACCATCACTATTTAACCTAGTCAAGTTTGACTCTATCCCGAGTCAAGTTTACATAACAATACCCACTATCAACCTCTTGGGAAATATCACATTAGTTTAAAACTTACTTACACGATCTTCACATAATCAAACAATGGGTCGTCAATTAAAATATTTACCTTTCCATCATCTACCTTATCCATCTACCAAAACACTAAGCTCCTATCCCCCTAGGATACTTAATGCTTTATACATACGTATTGTCTTGATAATTGATACCTAACATACAAATAAACTTGTAGCTTGAAGCCCTAATGTCTCAATACCCGATATCTTGAAAGTCTAATGGTTGGGCTATCAAGCCACTAGGCTCTCAGGAAGAAGCTAAAGAGTTTCATTGATACTAATTATTTGATATATTAACATCCAAAATCCCAACATCCACATCATTTCTATTTGGTTACCACCTAGCCATTACCTTGGCACCAAATCAACCCTCCATTACCACATCAATATGCCACATCACTTGCCCTAGTGATATATCATGTCAGCTAGACCCACATTGGAGACACATCATAATGAGACATTAACATGTCAAACTAACTGCCACACAATTGACATGCAGTATTCATGGGTCCACATCGACTCACCACATCATTACTGTATCAATATCAAGGTTTCTTGTTGGTGGCTAGTTGCCTACTTATCTATGTCTAGTAGACGATATTGTGACATTTTGATATGTTGATGTTCCAACGACCAATACATTGCATTAGTGTTGGTTGACCTTGAGGTGTCCTTAATACCATTAGCTAGACATTTGGCATTTCAATGGACTTTACTCCTGAATCATCAAGTGACAGTCCTTGAACCCTCTATCTCCATGAGATATTGGATAATGTAGGATCTACTAATATTGAGGACATGTTTGATATGGAATCAAGGTTAGTTGGGGCTTCTTGTGCAATTAGGTGATGGGGACCACTATTTTCCATCATTATAAACCATGGGTATACATATGTTGTATGGTTTCCAATGTGAGTATTTTCCCAACAAGGATGGCATTTGTTGTGGCCTTGGACATCATCAAAGGAGAAACACCATTACCATCCTAGGGCCTACGAGTGGGTTTAGGGCTTAGTAATAATATAGAATATGCGCATGGTACAAAACCACCACCCGCTACCTCTAAGGTGATAGTTGGCCTAGATGTGCTCAAGAAGACCATCTAATAGATGGTTCTTAGGGCCTTGAACATTTTTGAACGATGAAAACTAGTCGTGAGGGCCCAAAATAGGTGTAACATAATGTTCATGGTCCATGTATAAGTTCCCAAACCACTTCAATACAACCCCTACAAAGAAAATATTTTCCCGATGTATGTTGTATGGACAATGTTTAATATTTTCATTTAGTGGCTAATTCCATTGACTATTACAATAGATTTTGAAATATCTAGCATGAAAAAGTGTTTGAAAATTTTCATGTTATACGTTAATGCCTATCGCTACACTTTTTATCTTTCAACCTCTATTCCTCTAGAAATATATAGTTGTATCATATAAAACCTCAAGCCATATGCTTGATAACACCCTTCAAATAATCTTCACTCATTTATTAAATAATTAGTATATCCACTCTTAAAATTTAGTGAAAAAGAAATAGTAAATCTAGTTAACAATGCATAAAATCCATCAAAAGTGCTACCTAAAGTCATGGTTATTTTATCTATTAGATATGATGAAACCATTTATCAAATTAAATATATCAATATGTGACAAAGTAATCATGATAATTTATGGGAATAATTACCTATAAGTATTCATTTGATACATAAGTTTTCTTCAGTTACAAGAAATATTGAATAATCAAGCCATATTAATTTTACCAGTAATATAAAAAATAAGATGAGACCTTAGTTTCTTCTTTAGACATTCGCATTTGAAATAATCTAAAAACAATATTTTTTCTCACCTTTCATATTATTCAAATTTATATTGTAACTTCTCTACTATATATATTTATTTCTCCTAAACCCACATATCTAGTTCTCCTAAATTTGCAAACAGGATCTTATGTAATTATTACATAAATCAAATTAATGAAGATTCCTTTTTCCAACATTGATCGGGCACTTTTCAAATATTTTGTGGGAAATTTAAAAAATCAAGCGGTTCTATAACAATTTGGTCTTCAAGAATTTTGTGAAACTTTTGAGTAGGCAAACAATCCATTCTTTGAGGAGCATTAGCTGGTGCACACGTTAACTCCACTATTGTCGGGGAGTATCATGGAGCATTAACAAGTGAGGTGCTTCTCGCAACAACCTTTCTAAACCACCAAAGATAGGTTAATGAGCTCAACAGTTACAACCATTCTTTCTCTGAGGCCCGATCTTCCATAGTTTTTTCCTAAAACAAGTATATTTTTTTGTCTTTCTTTTTGTTTTCCTAAAAAATATCTCTTTGAAAAAATTATCATATCCATTAGGTGAATAAGAAAAAAAATTCTCCTGTCTCTCTTTGATTACACTTTTTCCCTGCATAAAATATAGGTTGATAGTTTGTAGAAACTACAAGGCACTTCAATTAACAAATTTTTCTTTATACTAACTTTAGCTTCAACATCCTTTCTAGTGCTAGTAGCAGAGCTAGCCCCAAACCTAGGAGCCACTGTTTCACCCTGCTAGATCTTCCATGCCGTGGAGCATTGCAGCTCTGGATTCAACACCAAATCTGATATCTTTTGAAACACAGTTTCTCCTCCAATCGAATCCGCTGAAATTCTATCTATAGCTTTACCCTTTCAAGGGCTCTCTATATGATGAGTATTTACTAAAGGAAAAACTTCAATGTCCATCCTTGATCAGCCTATAAGGAAAAATATATCTACTGAGAAACAAGTGTTTTTCCTATCATTTATATCAGTGGAGGTCTCATTGTTAGTGCATTATATCGCTTACATAAGTCTTCTGTGTTCATACATTCATTTGTTTCCCTTTTATTATAATTTTGTCTATTTGTCACTATTTTTAGTCATTCCTTTGCTATCCAAAGGTCCTACGTCTCCTGGTTTTCATTTTTGAATTTATTTAAAATAAAATTATTGACTCTTTATTGATTCATTTGACAATATGCTTCCTTTTATATATGTGTTGCAAATGTGCCTTTCCTCATTCTAGGTTTACTCCAATGGATGTGACTAAGTCCCTTTTGTTGAGGAGCCATGGCTAGGGTATCTATTATCCTATATTTTATAGGATTGCATCAAGTTTCATTCACACAAAACAATGGGCCTTATTGTGGTCTAAGAAATGCCCTTGCTTTACAAACTAATAAAGACTGGTCATTATTAATTGTTTGTTTTCTACTTGTCTAAACTATTTTTGGCTCTTGCCAATCTTTTCATAAGCCTAACATTCTCTCACTCTTATGCCAGTCAAATTTTGGGTTCTAGTTTAAATCTTAGTTATCTAGCATGGCCATAATATTGTGGTAAATTAGTTTAAACTGGTAGCTGGATGTGGCCCATGGTACATGGATGTATCTCGTAACAATTGCATTTTTCACAGTATAATATCAATTTTACTGCATATTGTTTAGAATCTAAAAACAATTATGATGTGATTTAATTTTGCAACACTGTGTCTTAGAAGAGAACATGTTGGAGGTGGGTTACCTATGTGTCACTAGCACTTGCATTGGTCCTTATTTATGCTGCGAGTGCTAGTGATCCAAACAAACTTACCCCTATTTATGTTGCAAGTGCTACTGATCCAACTAAAGTGACCCTTATTAAATATTTTTTTGGGCAAGCATTGATCCATGTGAAATACTTCTAAAATCCAAATTTCATTTCTAAGTCTCATATCAAATACTAAGTAATTTTAGAGTACAAACACATTATTTTTTTTTATCTGGCTATTTTAAGATGGTATCTACGTCATAATTGACTCTTTCTCAGTCACCCTTCCATTCTGTAGTAAAAAATAGAACTATGAATCTTTTAAGCTCAAAATGCTTTCCATTATTTCCATTATTTCATTGTGGATAAGGAACTCATAGTCATGGAGGGGGTATGTTTCCAACTGTTCCTCTAGATATAAAATATGAGGTGAGTTAGATTTTCTTGTACTATCATGAAGATAACACTTCAAAAACATTTCACGTTAATCAACTCCGCTAATTCTTGCATCTTTTTTAATTATATTAGAACTAGTCTTGTCCCCGAAAGCATGAAAAGAGTGGTTATGACCTCATTTGCCATTTGTGTTCCCGGATCTTTATACAGAGTGGTCAAGGACAAATATAGAACTACAACTATATTTTAGATCATGTCATGTAAGTTGCACTTAATTTTTTTTATAAATATGTCAGTTTATTAACTGTGTTGTACATGGCTTTTGGTACTAAATTCTGCATGAGAATGTTTTCCTTTGGCTATATTTGCATGGTGCTCAAAAGGCATATAGTTGTGAACCATTGGTTTTGTAGTTCCAACATGGTTGATTTAAATATTCAACTTCGCATCAACCCTTTCACTTGACACCAATGTAATGAGAGAGTTTATGTCTAGTAGGGTAAGTGTGTATATCCCCTAAGTTTCCGTCCATCTTCTACAATAGAATTTATTAGTTATTTGCAACACATAGCTCTAAGTGGACTTTCTCCAACTTGATATAAGTTTTCAACCTTGAATCCATGAGTAAATTCTTCTTTGAAATTTATTTTCCAAACACATACCTTTCCATTAATCAATGCCACCTTGAATCCTTTGGCTTCCATCACCGAGATAGTTGCCAGGTTCTTATTTAGATCAGGTACATATAGTACTTATTGTAGATGAATGGTTTTACCTTGATTCAATTGAAGAGTAACATTCCAAACTCCTTTCATGGGATAGATGGGATTGTCTCCAAGAATTATTTCCAAAGTTGTATTCTTTCCTATTAGATTTGAAAGAAATTCCTTGTACGCAGTGAAGTTCCTTTAGTCACCACTCTCAATCAACCAATTTCCCAAGGCATCCATAGGAGAGGAAGTAGAGAGGGAATATATAAGATAAAATTATTTTTGGTTGTTATCTAAAACATTAGCTTCAACAGAACTGAAGTTTATTGATGTTTTGGGAGGTCGACCATTTCCATGTTGAGTAGTGGGAGCATTCCTTTTTCCTTTTTTGTTGAACCTCCCATTCCTTTTATTGTTGTGGCCCCTAAAATTGTTGTGTTTATTGTTGTCATCATCCCAAGGTGTATCCCTTCTATTATGACACTTCCTTGCATAGTGGCAAAACTTGTTACAAATGAAGCATCTTCCCTTCCTTCCTTATTTGAATCCTATACTTCCTTGGCATTGCTGTTTTGAACCTGCATTATCTACAAGATCTTCGAATTTTCCCCACATTCAATTTCAATCGTTCCAAAAAAATAAAAGACAACAAAAATATTTCTCGATGAAAACATGTAGAAGAAATTCTTCATTCAATGTCTCCTCCAAATGACCTCCTCCAATCCATATGTTAACATCTCCAAAAGGTTTCCCATAATTATTAAGATTAATCTATTTTTATCGCATACATTTTCTATCTATTAGCAATAGTCAAATTACTCATTATTAATAAATAGTTGCAAATATTAAATTGTTATTATATTTTTTAACTACTTTATTTTAACATTATCTATCTTCTGAAAGAGGACGTGTGGACTCATAGATATCACAACTATATAATTACTGCAATGAAATAAAGGAATCAATGATTACATTACAGAATATAGAAACAAGATTTTTACTAGTTTCAAATCCAAATATACCGCTATACTCCCTTTGACCAACTATAAATTATTACTGAGAATAAAATCTACTTTGAAATGTAAAATCCACATACATGAATAGGACAAAATGCAAAAAATATGAACAGACTGGCAATTAAGAAATATGCATCTTCAATTGTGCATAAATGTTCAATGGTGTTCGATGCACCATTATTCCCCTTGCATTTTCATCTAGAAGAATTGAAACTCCAATGACAAAGGTAAGTTCAATTTCATTCACTCAAATTTCGTTATAACACAATTTGCATGCAAACTCATTATAGTCAATTTTGACAAGTAATTTCCATATTTAAAATAATATTAATTCTTCTATATATTTTCAACGAAAAATTGCTTTTGCGGGTTTCTTATTGCTTCTTCAACTCTCTAATGTCTTCAACAAGTTGTGAAGGAAATTTAAACGTCGAAGGATAACCACCACACATTATACAAATTTCACATAATATAAATCATTTACCCGAATCTTCTACCTTTCCATGGAATCTTGTTTAATAAACCTTAGCTTCAATGATAATTTACATGTCACAATTCTTCTTCAATTTATGCCTTACAACGTTTCCTTTGCAAAATCTCGTGAAATTTCTAGTGGCATCAAATGAGAGAGGTACTCCTAGTTGCCATTCAATTTTATAATTATAATGTGATCAATGGTTTCTCGACTGGAGTCCAAATTATAGATTTAATGTGAGTTGGAACTCACTTATTGAAACCCTATAGGGACATAATGAGAATTTTGTTCAGGGGCAGAAAATCCAACCCGAACAACATAATTGTTTTGTAGGCTAGTGCAAGTGTTTTTGGCTAAGGACGACATGAGCACAATACCCACAATTTCTGGAATTATTATCTTGCAAAAGAGATTGTTTTGGCAAAAATTACATTGTCTCTCATTGAAAAAAAACCCTAGTTCTTCATATCATCGAATAAAACATTTTTTAGCTAGTGTAATCAAATGAGTGACATTTTCCCTAGATGTAATGAGCTTATATTTTTATGAATGATTTTATCCATGGAAGTCTTTAGGAATTTATTATTTAGACAATGTTAGGGCACGTTCATATAGACATAGGCCTTAGGATTAGGACATCTAGCAATCATTATTATGATGAGGCTTTGGGGCTTCTTCATCAAGAACAACAATTTCATATAGTTGAGGTTTCATTAGGGCAGTATTTAAGGGAATCATAAGCATCTTCAACAAAGCTAGAATATCATATTGTCAATATTATGCATGTGTGTGCCTATGAGGGTTTCCATGACTTCCATATTCATTATTACTATGCATCATGTTCATGCTTAGGGTTAGGGAAACATCCTTAGGACATGTACAACAAGAATATTTTCCATCACAAATAATGCCATATTGACATCAATGAAAACCTTGGCGAAAAAAATCATTTTTTCAACCATAGACATTACTTTCTATATTTAGAAAATTACTCTAAAATAGTCAGAAATGAAATTTTATTCAAGGAAATCCATCCCTTACCTCCAAATTTCAACACAATTTCTCATACACTCATTACATTAGGTGAACTGGATAGGGTATTAATTTATTCAACATTACACATATCTTATAACCATTAGTCATTAGTCATAATGATCGATTTCTCATTCATTGCATCAAGGGCACTAGCTAGAATATTAAGTCATTTGGAAACAACCATTTCTCATCTGCATTCATCATAATGCTCAATTTCTCATGCACTCTCATCTCCAATCAGCATTAATAATAAGGACCAATTTATCACCTATTCATTGTATTAGGTTACAATGAGCCTGCAAGAGTATTAA
Organism: Pinus taeda; assembly: GCA_000404065.3. Taxonomy (NCBI): domain Eukaryota; kingdom Viridiplantae; phylum Streptophyta; class Pinopsida; order Pinales; family Pinaceae; genus Pinus; species Pinus taeda. Next base: position 45,730 of record APFE030282036.1, read on the forward strand.
GTCATTTTGCACAACCCACCTCCCTGAGTATTATTCATAATGAACAATTTTTCATGCACTTATTGAGTCAAGGGAATTTTCTAGAATATAAAGCTATTCAATGTGACTCATCTCGCAGAGCATTGGTCTTAATGACCAATTTCTCATGTGCTCATTGCATGAGGTGAGAGGGTGAAGAAGTGGCATTGAATATAGTGAAATGAAATCACATGGCATCAATTGTCACCTATGAGGTTTATACCTAGTAACGAGGACTTCACAGGAATCTCACATCACCATTTTAAGGCTTCTTGGCTTAAAGGACACTTAACCATGTCATTTTTCACCATAATCAAGCCTATTTAATTTTATATCCCAACCTATTCATAAATCCCTTCTCTTTAAATTAATATTTATTTATTGCTAAGCATCAATTGGTGGCAATAACAATAATATATAGTAGGCACTGAGAAGCGCACTTAGTTTGAAAGTTTGGAAGTGAGATAATTTGCGGAATCATTGTCTATCAAATCATATATTCCTCTGAACATTGGAAAATAATGCTTTTTCAGAGCAGATCCATTGAGATATTAACACCCTAGTACTCATGTATGCACCAAAGTTAGCCAATCATACCGCTTCTTAAGTAACAACAGTCATCAAACATCATATCATAACATCACATCCCCCTCTAAATGTTTGAAAGGTAAGCTTACTTAAAACATAAGAACTAATCTATGCAACATAACTTTAATCATATGGTCCATGTGTTGGAATTATCCAATCATAGTCATGCAGCTTATATCAAATTCAATTATAAAGACATGCCTTTCATGAGGAACCATCAGACAAGAACAATCATCGAACATTTTATGGCTCCCTCTTAAGCCTTTCTTTAAGTCATATGATGCAACAACTTCAGAAAAGGTTTGTGTCATCATAGTCCTAGTTGTATCATCCTTCATTACGTCATATTACCCAATTCATGATGGGAAGAATGCTTTCTCATTGGAAATTCATATTTTTAGAACTCTTCTTCACAAAAACCTGATTTAGTGCAATCAAGATGTCAGGTTCTTTTGATGATTGTTCTTCTATACTTGCTTCTAATTTTCACAAGGATTGATAGAGAACTGGTGAGAGTCCTATGCACTTCTTCTAGATGATCTTCAAGATTTAAGGCTTTAGGTGAGGTGTACTTCTTATCAAAGGTGTTGCAATTTCCTTTATTGACAGTTCTTTGAGAGGTTGCATTTTGGCCTAGAATTGTTGTTCCTTTTATGTTTCTTATTTCCACCTGTAGCTACAAGATCATAGTAATTAGTGATTTGCAGTTTTCACTAGGATGTCATGTCAATCATGCTTTGTGCTACAATATTATTGTCAGGAGAATCAATGTAAGATTACAGCCAAGTTCAATCACAGGTAAATTTTTTAGAAGGACACCTCCTTTATTACAAAAATTGTTACTCTCTCATTTGTTCACATAGTCATTGTCATGAAGGTCTTTGATTTATTGACAGAATGTGCTTTAAACAAAATCATTGTCTTTAAATGATTACAAGAACCCTTAACTATTTCTTGTTGATAATGGCAGCTGTAAAGATCCATACAAGATTTATTTTAGCTTAGGGTAGGCCAAATAACTCTACTGCTCAGATAATATGATAATGATGTTGATGATCTCGATGGCCAATATTGAACATAAATTAAGAATATCTATGATACATTGAATAGGACCCTAAAACTAAAGCTGAATAGAGTGAGATCAAAACATAATTTAACCATTATAGTGTCAAAAACATAGTTAAATCACAATTAGCGGAGGATCACACCTTCTCTTTTAATCTTGATGCATTTCCAGGAATTTTGAACTATCTTAGAGGGTTGAGATGTTGCAGATGCAGTATAACCCTTCACTACTTTAGATTCCATAATTTATGACATATGGAGAACGACCTGCAAATGAACACAAACCTTACGAGAATAAATATTAGGTTATAAGCCCATAATCCCTTTTAAAGTTTGTCTTCTTGACAAATATTTTAAAGTTCCTTAAGGCCATACTTGATTTTAGAGAGAAAAATGAATTCTTCTTTCGGTGATGTCTGTTAATGCCAATATTGGTCTATGTACCAAAGATATATATGCTAATCGGAATTATATTAAGAGAATGATCCAAAAGGAACAGAGGTTGGATTCAAATGGTCCTTCTTGCACTCGATCCTTGCTCTTCTTCAATTACTTGTCATCAAAAGTTCATCAAAAGTTCATCAAAATGGTACAAAGTACAAAATCTTATGAATCAAGTTATCCAAGATGTGAATCAGGTTTGTTCATAACTTCGTTTGTGAACAAGACTACTGCATAACATTGTCATTGTCAAACAATCTATAACATAGCTATCATCACTGGTTCAAGACTTCAACTATATATATTTCACAAGTATCTTAACTTATCTATACATAATTACATGGTGGTGAGACTATATGCAATGCTAACTAATCAAAGACTAAACCTAACAATGATGACACATTTGACAAGTTCTCTAAGTTTCCATACCATCGTGAGAATTGATTCACTGAGATGCCAATTTTCTGAAGTACATATATCAATACTATAGTTCAAGATTACAATCATGCCATTGTCCTGAATAGAAAGCCACACCAACATATATGGTGACAAAAATATTCTGAAGAAACTAGACATTGGATATGGAGAAGCCATACATCAAATAATTTCAAATGTGGCGATGAAAAATCATAGTATCAAAATCGCTATTATAAAGTATACAATTCCCACAATGCATGGTAGAGAGACAATGTAATTATAGATCCTTGGGGTAGGAAAAATAACTATTAGATGGAAGTTGATTCCATAGAGCTTTAGTCTATCATCTGCAATGAGAATTATCTCGATGAATCTCTTAAAACTCGATAGAATATCTAATGTAATTTCTATTGATCCATAAGACCAATAATACCCACAAAAAGTTGTTTCTCATTCAAAAATTGAACACACAATGAGGTAAATTAGAAAGATGGAACCTGATTATTTTATAGTGTTCTAGTGTATGTAATTGTTGAAAATACAACAAGATGATGGATCTTAGTAAAAAGAAGTCGCCTGCACTAATTGTGTCCGCGGGCTATTTTTGGAGAAAAGTCTATTTTTAGACATATGGATGATGGTCTATGAGTTGCAGGATGCTATTTATGGATGATTGGTCATGTTGGTAAAAATAGATGGAATTATATTTTTAGACATATGGGAAAAGTATATTTTTAAACTGCTAGTCTAAATATAGAACAGTCGAATATTATTAGCTCTTAGTAATATTTGGACTATAAACATTATCTTATCCTCTTGGAGCACCTCAGTTGGAGCTACGGATGTGGCACATGCAGCTTCCAGAAGGAAATACATGTTTCTTATGGGTTACTTGCGCTATTGCATGAAGGACTTCAGTTAGAACTTTAGTGATTGAGTTATGTGGAGTTGAATGAGGAGTTGATGGAGTTGTGTTCAATTTGACTTAGTTAAACTAGTTGTATTTAGTCTAACTGATCAATAGACTAAGTGATGAGTGGTGTGAATTAATTATTAATTAATTCACTAATTATTAACTCATAAAGCAACTAAAGAATACATCAGTTAACTCAGTGCATGGACAATTCAGTGGAGACAAGTGTTAGAGGTGAGTGAAAGGGCAAGACAGTTGTCAGTTGTGACTATAGTTGTGCATGAGATTTGGACAATCAGTGGGATTGAGTTTCCAACGAGGATTGCATGGTATATCCAAGGGAAATACGAATTTAGATCATTCATTCATCAGTATTCTCATGCAGGATTTCGTAGTGGAGGCAAGGAAGCAACGGAGGAGATTTGAACCTGTGATTGATTCAGATCTGAGCTAGTTTGTGTGTAACAGATGTAGATAGTGCTGAGTACTTGTGAGAAGTATTGTACTATGTATTGTTACATTTTCTTAATCAATATAATATACAGATAGTTGGGGGTTTTAAGCTTTATGCTTTTCCCGTGATATACTGTGTTGATATGTGTGATTGATGTTTCAATGTGCGCATGCAATTGTTTCTTAATTCTGCTAAATTGATGATCAACGTAGAGGAGGTTATGTACTATGCATGATTCCACAAATAGTGTATAATCAGGATAATCTCTATGAATAAGTGTCATATTATTCAAAATTTCTACATGGTATCAGAGCTGGTTGATTTGTAGAAAATGTTCTACAGGATATCAAAGCGAGGATTGATCATCGGATCTATTATTCAGAAAGTGTTTACATTTTATTTATTCAAGCAGAGTCTGTAATCGTGCCAGGTAGCCTCTGGATTCATCCTTATTTTGGAAGGTGAGATATAGAGTGAATGCCCATACAGTTGATCTCTGTATGAGAAATACATTGTTCTCAGGAATTTTAGATCAGAAGCGGTTGAGTTTTGAGCTGGTGGAATTGCGCTCAAGGATAAACTCAGAAACATCTAAGTGTGAGAATGGAGACAGTATGCCCCAGTATCTCACAAAGTTCACCCAATGCTAGCATGAGCTGGGAAGTGTGGGGGTGACTGTCGATGATGAGGACTTGGTGAGCTTGGCTCTCCTTGGTCTTCCGAAGAGTT
>APFE030282052.1:0-15526 GCA_000404065.3 Pinus taeda
GGGTGGCCCCTTGATCTCCAAGAAAATGACTTGTGGTGCTCCCAAGTGGTTGCGGGAGGGCATAAAGAACATAGTCATGTGTCTCCAACTGGATCAAACAAGCTTGTGCTCCATCTACAAGTGCTGGAACAATGATGCAAGCCCTCCCTTGTCGCCCTAGGTGAGACAAAACCTCATCTGGGCTCTAGATCAGCTGCCAAGTGTGTGGTGCAAGTGTGTATCTGACTAGGCAAGGTGATCCAGGTGCATGATCATCATTAAACAAGTGGGACACGAAGAAGCAATAGGTGGTGTTGAGGATCCCATGGAATGGCTATATGTTCTTTGTTATAGTGGAGGCCCATGGCTCTCAACGCTCACCCTACAAATGTCATTAAGACCCTCTGGAGGACTTCGATGTTGTACAGAGAGTCTAAACCCCAAGATGAAGATCCACCTACAATCCTATATAAGATCCAATCTGTCTCCTCACCTTCCATTACAATAATTCATTAGTGTAATAAAGAAAATGAGCTTACAAATCATGGAACCAAACGGGTATTTCACAGTGGCATGCTTTTCCATAATGGGATTTAGAATGTATTGGTGCCCCTAGGCTCAAGAAGGAGGTTGATCAAGGACCCTATTAGGTGGTTTCAACCTATAAGGGAGTGACAAGTCCATGGTACATCCGTCAAATGGAAGGTGTCATAAATAATGGCAGAACGGAGTGGGGTAGCAAGGGAAGGCTCAAAACCACCTGCCATGGTATAAGGGTAACTATAATGAGGGAAGTCCACACATGGATGTATAGACGTAGGAGGTAGCGATTGTGGCACATGAGTTACCTGGAGCTTTGTTTTTCCACCCTTCTTCATATGCATTTTTTCTTTTATTGATTTTTCTTTTTAGAATTACTCGAGGCTTTGGGGAATGAGAGCAATATGTGAATGATATAGCAGTGAATACCCCCTTTAGGTTGGGCAGTTAATCACCCACCAAGGGTTGGGGAAATCATGGGTTCCTTAATGATGCATAGGACTCATACAGGGGCCCTAGGAACCAGGGTGATGGCCATGATAAGGGGTAGAGATCATGTTTGGCTTTTGCCCATGTGCTAGTTTTTTATGTCCCAACCATCTTTTTCATTTTATGGTACATTTCCTATTATAAGTGGCCAAATTATGATTTTAACTTTCTTTTTAGTTGCATCAACCTTTGAGGCATCGTTCCAGGCCTGACCCAAAGTGTGGACAAAGGGGGGGTGGGGGCTAACTGCTTGTGGACCCAATGGACAAATGTGGACCCGAATGGTAAATATGTGAAAAGGGGTTATAATGAGTGGAGGGGGAGTGATGTATGTGATATCAGGAAGGGGTATCATGAAACCAAAATTGGGTTTTCCCGTTAGTTCCCCTCCTAAAGTTAGTAGTCAATAGAGGAGATCCCACGGGACTAGGATACAAGGTTAACCACCAAGTTGGACAAGGGGACAAGAGTACAAATCAAGCTCATTTTTTCCACTGAATTCCCCACTAATAAATGCCTAGAAGTGTCCATGATAAGTAAGCAAAAATACCTAGATACATAATGAAAGCCATACCTTCAGGTTTGGAAGGCCCACCTTCAAACATACGATCATAACAGATGGGAAAGGGTCCATAATGGCTGGCTCAGATGGTGGAGATGTTGGTGCATCAAGCTATATGGTGGTTGCAAGGGGCTACTGGCCACCCGCTGAGACAATCTAAGAGGAAACAAATTCTCCTATGGGTGTCACCCACAAATGGTGGGTAAAATCTGGCTCCAACTAGGACATGATCTCTTAGTAGAGTGCACAAGCGTACTCAAATGGGGAGGTCATGAGAACACCAACAATCTCTTGGGACAGTACACCTGTTACCTACACATCAAAGACTAAGCATGGGGCAACAAGTTTTTGTGGCGTCTTATGATCACCCATGCTCTTGTAAGGCCATAAAAAATAAACAAGAAATAAAAGAACATGATATTAGTTCTAATGTGAAAATCAGCATGCAATGCATCCAACTCTAATATGTATATTACATCATACAAATACTAAGTGTAATCATAAACCCAATAAAACCAACATATCATCTAGTTAATATGATAACAATTTCCCCTTTGCTTACTCATGCAATAGATCCAAAGGCAAGGGCAAGAATGGTTATATGGAAGGTCACAAGGGCAGGAGGTGGGAAAATAAAATGATCACACCAGAGGGTTCCATGGGGGAAGAGGGAGCAAAGAGATGTAATCTACTCCACATGACCGTTTCTTCCAACCAAAAGATAGAGATACCTACAATCAAACTTATAAACCTTTGATGGATGGTAACCTTAGGCATATCATCCCCATCATGGTCATTATCATTGATATTTCACTTTATGGCCACCCTAGGGCCATGATTGGACAGAAAGGGAGACTGATGAAATGGGGAGACACCACAAGTGGGTTGCTCATGATGATCATATTCGGGCAAGAGAAATGATTCTTTATTACAAGAGGGGTCAAGGAAACGGTCCACATGCAGCTCAACTACAATCCTAGGATTATGAAGAGAGACAAGCGTCCTATTGATATACTCATCATCAATGTCATAAATAGGGACCTTGTCCAAAGAATTCTCATGAACCTCCCATTTACCTTCTTCAATATGTAAGTATTGATTGATATCAATGTTTGAAGGGGTTAGAGGATCACCTTTTGCAAGGTCTTCAAAGGGTGGATTATCAGAAATAGTATTCTTAAAAAAAGTAGGGTTAACCTCAACTTCACTTTCCATAGGCTCATTCTCCCTATCACACGTGTTCTCAAAATTATCTTCATCACATTTTTCTTCATGTGGACCTAGGGAGGATCCTCCTTCCTTCCCATCATCTAGATTTCCAAAGTTATCATGATGCTTAATGAAGGCTTCCTCCTGAGTGTTTAGTGAAGAGCATACTTGAAAATGTCTAAGAAATCCATCAAAGAATTCCTCAATAGATGAGATGCTCCTAGGTTTGTGATTATGCAGCCATGAATTATGACCATGGAGGGATCCCATGAACAACAATATAAGGACATCTTGGTGGACACTTTCATCTTTGAAGTATGTGCAATAAATATTTCTACATGATCAATTGTAGAGAGTGATCACCATCAAACATGGGCAGCCCATGTACCACCCTCCTTGTGACGTAATTAGGTTGCCTATGAATGCTAGTAAAGTCCAAAGCAGGAAAATCATCAAAGAAATACATCCAATTGAGATATACATGTAAATTATGTAGGGTTTCCTGTAAGCTCATATTTTACTAAAATTGACCTCATCATTCTGGTGATTTCCACCATATAGGGACTCCTCCCATTGATGGAAGTCTGTAAAAAGCAAGGGACATTGACTGAGATGAAAATGGGTCTTTGTCGCGTTGTTGCCACTTGATCTATTAGTAGTCCCTTTGGAACCCCTTCTAGAACCTTGCTAAATTGGGTGGTAATAGGTCATTCTCCTTGGCATTTATAACCACCTTTATCTTCTCTATCATGGAGTCTACACCACTCCCAAATTAAGCATATTTGTGTCAAGTATGCATAGAAAATCCACAATTGGCTTAGTAAATGCCAAGAGGTACTCCACCCTATCCCACCATTTATCATCAACAACCAACCTTTTCACTGCTTATGCTCTTTTATTTTAGGACAGCCTCCATTAACACCAAAGAGAATTGCATACCACTGATTGTAATGCTTATTTCACCTTTATAAGCCTTGTTAAGACTATGATGGCAGAAGCAAAATGACTCTCAACAACCTGCAATTTTTAGTGTTTCAATAAATTAAAAATCACATGTGATTGAATACCTATTATGATTCACAAAGCATAACTTATTTGAGAATCTAATTTACATATTTGAATTTAGAGTCGTAGGAATTCAAATTTATGAAATAAACTTTAAATTTTAGGTACCCTAAGGAGCTCCAACTTCGCAAATTCCTTATAGATTCCTTGGCACATCTGGTGGTTTGTGATGAAGGCTTGAATTTATTTTTCCTTAAAAAAGAATTGCCCCCTTTGGGCTCTAAGCAATCACCTTGATCAAAGGCATATTCCTTTTATATTTCCATCTATCAGAAATTATGGACACCCCTGATATGCGGCACGAATTACAAATGGACTTTAATTTAACCTCCAAATCTAACTTCTCGACAATCAACAATGTAGTGTCGACCTTCTCATATCCAGGGATCTTGTACCCTTTTGGCACTTCATTGTTGCTTTGATCATTTTTTCCCAATAAGGAGATCACAAAAGGTTGAAGGGAAGGCAATTTGCATAAATGCATTGACCTATAGTTGCATCTTCCTTCTCTCGAACATCTTTATTAAAACTATTTTCAAGTGGTCCCAAATTAGACCGCTTTGAACCAAATTTGTGAATTCCATAAGAAGGAAGTGGAAGGTTTGGTGAAGATGCTCCCAACCTTGTTGATAGTTTGAATTGAGAGGTAAGGTTTGCCTCATTTTCTTTAAAAGTTGTTGAAATTGTAGTGTCAGTCTTCATAATATAAAATTATCATTGATGTATTTATTATTTATTATATTCATTTTATATTTTAAAGCATGATTTTCATACTTAAAAGAGTCAAAAATATTTTATTTTGAGTCAAGAATATTTATTTGAGTCATGTCCCATTTGAACATTTGAAAGAAAAAAAAGTCAAATTGTATTTTTGTGTCATAAGCCCAAAAGATCTACAAGTTGGCCCAGTGACATCTATTCGACCTTCCTGGAGAGTTGTATATAAGAGGAAAGTTTGACCTCTTGGATTCATTCATGTATCATCACATCTTCTATCTATTTTTGCACCTGAACAAGGAGAAACAAGCACTGAAGTGAAAGGAGAAACAAGAAAGTCAACAAAGAGAGAGAAAACAATGTTTCTACCCTATTGCAGCGCTCACATGTTACATATTTATGTGAAAAGGGTTGAATTTCTAAGGTGATTGAATGGCCAAGATTTGGCCTCTATTGCAAGGGCAAAATCTATGTCTTGACCATATTTGGAGTAGGTTGACCAGCATTGACTTTAACTATTAAAGGGGACTTGGAAGAGGATTTTGACTTGGAATCTTCAGTGTTCCATGGGGACACGTCCCTCAAGGTGGGGGTCATTCTTCCTCACTCCCCCACACTCTCGGGATGGGGAAACCCCTGGGGAAACATATTCTGACATCCCCTTTTTTAGGGAAACTCGGGGAAACATCGAGGGGGAATTTTTTTGGTGACGAAACACCTCTCTTATGGGGGGGACGCAAGAGGGACAACGCCCCCACAAATAGTTTTGCTAATAACAATTAAAAATCATAACAAATTTAAATATGCCTTCATGCAACAGATGGATGCAGAAGACCAACCATTAGAGGATCAACTCACCTTGACGCTTATTAGTTATTTGATCATGATGTTCATTTCTTTTAGATGTGTTTCATTGTTCTAGTTTTGAACTTTCAACTCTAGATATTTTTTTTACAAGATCGGTTACTGTGTTTTCTATTCCAAAAAGAGAAATAAGGAGCAAACTCCCATTACAAAAGGCATTTTGGAAAAAAGCATGCAAATGGAGGAAGATGAGGGAGCACAGTTCCTAGTTCCCCATGCCTTACATCTGAAATTACCAGGATTTCCAACTACATTCTTCTTATAGAGCCTAACAAACTGGTTGAACATATATTTAGATTTACAACACATATGAAAACAATGACAAGGTACTGGAGGAAAGACTAATTGAAGGTCTTTTAAAACTGGTTAACTAAAGGTTCCTTCTGGGATTGAATTATGTTGCCCTGATAGTTGGATTTTCCACCTGTCTGATTGATGATTAAGCCCTTGAGGTAGCTGACAGAATCCTCCATATGTTGGCACTTGTCTTTGAGAGCTACCAATTCAGAGTTTTGGTCATCAAGTTGCTTTCTCAGGAGATCATTCTCAGACTTTGATTGTATCCTGTAATCTTTGATTGTCTCACGAAGCTAATCAATCATGAATTTATTTGCCCTACAAACCACACATTTTTCATTTTGAGAGGATATATCTAGTGGATTCATGTCCATGGCTGCGTTGTGAACTGATCGAACACTCCTTTGTTGACTGATGAAAGAGTGGGGCAGCTACAACAAAGAGATGGTGGGGAGATCAATAGAAGGGAGGCTCAATGAGGAGAGGGAGGAAGCAGGAGGGCAAGAAGAATGACAGGAAATCACGCAGGGAGATGCAGTAAGCAGATTGCACCTAGAAAGGGAGAGCGCAGAGGAGATTGACTGAAGCTTAGGAAAGCAGAGGGAGAGAAGGTGCTAGAGCATAGGCCAATAGTGAAGGAGGGCATGCTCGATAATGCAATATGACAGGGACAGGAGGAAAAGAGCAAAGGGAGGAGGGAGCGCAGAGCAGACAGGGGGAAAGAAACTGCAACATGAGATTAGGAGAAGCAAGGAGGGAGCACAAATAAATAGAAGAGTGGAGGGGAGGAATGGGAGGAGGATCAAGAAAACCACTGGGAGATCACGGGGGAGCTATGAGAGCATGGAAATCTTGGGATATGAGATGGGGTATGGAAGGAGGATGAGGAAGATATCAAGGAGATATGAGATCAAGGAAAAATGAAGAATGGTGGTATTAGTGTGGAGATGGATTTAAGCAAAGATATTCCAAATTGTATTAACCTGACACACAAAGACTTCAAGTGGATACAATGGTTAGATTTTGAAAATACTGCTTTTTGATGTAGGGTTTTCCATCAAACACGGCATTTGCAAAACACATGCAAACAAGCTAAGAAAAGATCAAAGAAGAGAACACAAAAGCAAAAAGGATGGCAATTCCTAGAATCTCCATCATCAGATGATGTGGATGAAGAAATGGATGAAACCCAACAACATCCAAAGACAGAAAAACATCAAGGCTCTCAAAAGGAGGGAGAAGAAAAGGAGGAAGAACATAACAAACAATCAGAGAATCTGAATAACTCAATAGTAGCTCTGATCCTTGAAATCCAAGTAAAGGGGAATAATAACAATCAAGGCACTGGTGGAACCAAGTGATCTCATGTATCTAAAAGCTTCGACTTAGACAAAGAAGTCTCAAACCTTACAAGGAATAATGAGCTGGCAATTGTTACTTCTGCTCCATCACTTGGGCGTATGGCACAACGTCCAAAAGAAAAAAGGCAAAAAAGAAAATTCCAGTTTATCTGGCAATTTATAATTTTAAATTTATTTCTAATTTTTGGTAGCTTCGCTACTATGTGTGTGTTATGCATATTGGTCCCATGGGACAATTCCTAAATGCTTTATGCATATACGCAATGTAACTTTTCATTTTTATTAATGGAAAGTTATTGATTTTTTCCTTCGAAAAAAATACAAAATGATGATCATATTTAGGCGTACATTTCATAATTATTAAGATTTACTATTTGCTAATTTAGTTATTGACATATTGTTGGGATTTTATTTTTATTTTTATATATTATATATTTTTAATAATTTAATAATTTTAATGACTCTAACGTCTCCCGTTTACCCTAAATTTGCCTAAATTTTGTGGTTGTTTATATACGTCCCCCTTATGCATATCCCTGCTCCTTTGTTTTCCAATCGCAAAAACTCAGTGGAACATTAGGAATTTGTGGCAAACTTGGTCTTGGTCTTGGTGTTGAGTCTAAGATATCTCATTTTGATCTGATTATATAAGATAAGGATTGTTGGGTTTTCCCCCTTGTGTTGCTTTGCCCTGGCTTAGAGCCTAAATTTTTGTGTTTTGCCTCTTCATGATCTTTAGATTTTTTATATTTGTATAATTGCTTGATGAAGAATACATAACAAATAATAAGAAAGTAGTTAACATTCACAAGTAATTCTCAAAAAGAGGAATCAAACATTAATCTCTACTACACTTGGTTTCTCACCATAGTGTCAAAGCAAAATGGAATGAAGGAAGCTTGAAAGATCACATCTTGTTAAGTACTCTTGATTGAAGACATCTTTGTAACAACGCTTTTTCTCTTTCCATGGCCAAGTACATGAAGAAAGATCTCAAGGCACTAAGGATTATTCTTAATTCCGTCAAAATATACATCATCAACTTTGTTTCTAAATTATTTAAAGGAGTCCATAATTGGAATTTCTACTATGCACTTACAGGCTCAATTGAAGATGACAAAACTTGGGTGATCAATAGTGGAGCTTCAAGGCATATGATAGGTGAACGTGGACATCTCAACACTATTAAAAGGAAGCTCTTCTCACAAAGTAGAACTTGGAAACCATTATAGCTATTTGGTCAAACGCATTGGATCTACCTCCATCAAGCTGGAATCTACTGGGAACATTCATCTCAATAACATCCTCTATCTTCAAGGTTTGTAAAAGACTTTACTTCATATTTCTTATTTAGAAGATAAAGGAGACATAGAAGCATTCAATGATGGCAAGGTGATTATTTGGGTTAAAGGATCTAGTATAGATAATTCTAGAAGTATTGGGATTCGTGAGGAGAGGTTGTGTAGACTTCTAACTCCTCCTCATCAAACTTTAATACACAATGACATCAATTCATGTGAATTGTAGCATAGAATATATGGCCATCTCCATTACAAAATATTGTCATCTTTGACTTAAATGGTTACAGGCGTGCCCCAATTGAAAGAAGAACGTGAAGGAGTTTGTAAAGGGTGTGCTCTCGGCAAAAATGAAGCCATTTCCTAGTAGTGACTCAAGATCTAAAGAAATCTTGGATCTAATTCACTCTGATGTTTGTGGTCCCATGGCTTAAAAATCACTTGGTGGTCATCAATACTATGTAGCATTTATTGATGATCATTCTAGAAAGAATTGGATATATTGATTGAAGTCTAAAGATGAAGTATTTAAAAAGTTCCAAGAGTTCAAAGAAAAAGTTGAAAGTATGGCAGAAAGAAATATCAAGACCTTGAGATCAAATAATGGAGGTGAATATACATCTAAAGAACTTGTGGCATTTTGCAAAGAAGTTGGAATTAAGAGGGAGTCGATAGTTCCCTATAATCCTCAACAGAATGGTGTAGTCAAAAGAAATAATCAATCTATAGAAGAGTGTGTAAGAGCCATGTTACATGATCAAGATCTTCCCAAATTCTTATGGGGAGAAGCCACCATGACCACAATTTACATCCAAAAAGGAAGCCCTCACAAAATTCTTGGTGGCATAACTCTAGAAGAAACTTTTAGTAGAAATAAGCCAAATGTTGATCATCTCAGAATCTTTGGATGTCGAGTCTACATTCATCTTCCCAAGGACAAAAAAAAAAAGTTGGATCCTGCAGGCATGAAAGGAATCTTTGTTGGTTATAGTAACTCTTCTAAAGCATATAAAATTTACATCACGGAACAACATCATATTGAAGTAAGCATAGATGTTACATTTGATGAAAGTGTTGCATACAAAAATTCCAAAGATATCCCTATTGGTTTCAATGAGGAAGAAGGACTAGACTTTCCCAATGAAGATAATCCAAATAATATCAACTCTCCAATTGATCATCATGAAGAACCTGAAGGACCAAGTGAACTATAGAACCTATCAACATCACAAAAACTTGAAAAAGACTAGCTTGGCTAAAGGCAACCTTACAAGAATCCAAGGGACATGCAACTCCAAAAGGAATAGTCAGAGAAAGCAAAATACCCAAAAGGTAGTTTGGTTATGCAGCATATATGACCAAACTCATTGAATCAGAACCCTCCACTTATGATCAGGCTACTAAATCAAGTATGGAAGAATGCAATGATGGAATAATATCAATCAATAATGAAGAAGAATGTTTGGGAAATTGTTCATAGACCAAAGGATAAATTTGTTGTGACCTCCAAACGGATTTATAAAATTAAGCATGCAGTCGATGGAAGCATCGACAAATAAAAGGCTAGATTTGTGGCTAGGGGATTCCACGGGGATTCTCTCAACAACGGGGAATTGATTATGACGAAACTTTTGCTCCTACAGCTAGATACACTACTACCAAAATGCTTATCTCTATTGCAGCTTCTATGGGATGGAATATACATCAAATGTACATGAAGGTCGTCTTTCTTAATGGTACTATTGATGAAGAAGTCTACATCGAACAACCTCAAGGATTTGAAGTACATGGAAAGTAAACTCATGTTTACAAATTGAAGAAGGCTCTATATGGCTTAAAACAAGCCCCTAGAGCATGGTATGCCCATATGGATGCTTATCTAATAAGGCTTGTCTTCATTAGAGGTGTTACAGATCCAAATCTCTACATCAATGTAGTAAAGAATGAACCAGTAATCATTTTTCTATATGTGGATGAATTATTAACAACTAGTGTGGAGCATCTTATTCGTCAATGCAAGAAGAATCTAACAACTGAGTTCGACATAAAAGACCTTGGACCAATGCACTATTACTTGGGACATGAAGTTTGGCAGAAACCAGGTGAGATCTTTCTTGGTCAAGGAAAATACGTGATCAACGATTCTAAAGAAATTTGGGAAAATGGATTGTAAGCCCATAGCAACACCAATGATCACCAATCTGAAAGAGTTGAAAAGCTCGGACTCAAACATTATTGATATATCATCATAAAGGCGATTGATTGGTTCTCTAATGTACTTAGTGAACACCCTACTAGATATATGCTATGCAGTAAATACTCTTTTTCAGTTTCAAATGGAGCCCCAACATGATCACTGGATAGCAACAAAACATATTTTGAGATATCTTTGTGGAACCTTACATCATTGTTTGAGATATGTTGCAAGAAATGATACTCATTTATTAGGATACATTGCTTTTGATTGGGCAGGCAACAACGATAAGGGGAAAAGTACTACTGACGGTTGTTTTTGTTTGGGATTTGTTACGGTTTCCTGGGTGAACAGAAAACAAGACTCAGTTGCACTAGGTATTGTTGAAGTTGAATACATGGCAGCCGATGAAGTTTGTCGTGAAATAGTTTGGCTCTGTAAATTGTTTGTGGATTTGTTTGAAGGAGTGTTGGATTCAACTATAATATGTTGTGATAATCAAAGCTGCATAAAGTTGTCAAAGAACCTTGTCTTCCATGCGAGGTCAAAGCACATCAAAATTAAATACCACTACATTTGAAGCATGGTGCAAGATGGAGTCGTCAAGCTACAGTATATCTCCACTGACGAACAGGTAGTTGATATATTGACAAAGCCTCTTCCTAAAGGAAAGCTTGATTATTTTTTAGACAAGCTTGAGTTGTAGATATCTCCTCCTCGGTTGAGAGAGAGTGAGGATGAACACCGTGTTCTCCATGTGTCATGTACTATAGCTAAGACTAACTGCCATAACTCTAATACATGAACAATGGTAGGGAAAATGGTGGATTGAATAAGCATCAAGGATGTACATTCTTGAGTCATGTATTGTGGTTGATTAGGATTAATATCCTAAGTTTGATACATGCACTTGGTAAAGAATGGTTCAGAGGACGAAATTTTCCTTGAGATTAGGAAATGATCTTGTGAGGTCATACCTTGCAAACACCTAGGTAGGGTATGTACCTTGAGAGACGGTGGTGTCCAAATTAATGTCTCCTAACATTGTGCTCTTATCTAGTGGAGAGATAGAGCGTACTTATCAAGGCCTTGGTAGTTTGACAATGTAGGCTATGATGATGTAATTAGCATTGATGCTTCTCAATCTGGATCCTTTCTTATATCAATATTTCAACTTGAGAATATCTTGTTGTGTCATTATGAATACCTCCCTAGTTAAGAGGGAGCATTGAAATTGTAACTAGTGTTGATCTTTATAATATAAAATTATCATTGATGTATTTATTATTTATTATATTCATTTTATATTTTAAAGCATGTTCTTCATGCTTAGAGTCAAATGAGTCAAAAAGAATTTATTTTGAGTCAAAAGAATATTTATGAGTCATGTCCCATTTGGACATTTGAAAGAAAAGGAAGTCAAATTGTAGTTTTGTGTCATAAACCCACAAGATCTTCAAGTTGGCCCTCCTTGGACAAGTCATCCTAGTGACACCTATTCGACCCTCCTGGGCAATTATATATATGAGGCAAGTTCAACCTCTTGGATTCATTCATTCATTGTCACATCTTCTATCTATTTATGAACCTAAATAAGGTGAAACAAGGACTGAAGTCAAAGGAGAGAGAGACCGAAGTTTCTACCCTACTGCAGCTCGCATGTGGGACATATTTTTGTGAAAAGGGTCGAATTTCTAAGGTAATTGCAGGGAAAAAATTCTTTGTTTTGACCAAATTTGGAGAAAATTGACCAGCGCTAACTTTGACTATTGCGGGAGACTTGGAGAAGGGTTTTGAATCGGAAATTTGTGGCAGACTTGGTCTTGTTCTAAGGTCTTAGATATCTCATTTTGATTTGACTCTATAAGAGAAGGATTGTTGGGTTTCCCTCTTGGGGGGGTTTTCTCTATCTTGGAGCCTAAATTTTGGTGTCTCTTGTTTATTTGTGATCTTTATGTTTTGTATATTTGTATAATTGTTTGATGAAAATATAAATAATAAGGCAACTAACATCACAACTAATTATCAAGAAGAGGAATCAAGCATTAATCTCTAGTAGACTTGGTTTCTTAACAACTACCTCGTCTTGTTCTCTATGATATTTTACAATTTTTTCCTTGCTTAAACCTTTTCCTGGTGTCCCATTCTATTTGGGTGGGCTAATGCATATTTGAATCTCATTGTTTCTTAACATAAGTAAATGTGTTTTAACCCCAGCGTATGATCCTTTAAACTTTTTTTAACACTTACTACAAAACCAACCAATGATCCCTCTACTTGGATCTTCCCTACAATAGTTACATATTTCCAAAGGGGTTACTTTGGATCAACCAATGATCCCTCTACTGGGATCTTCCCTATAACAATTACATATTTCCAAAGGAATTACTTTGGATCAACTTTAGAAACAGATTCAATTTCTTGTTTTTGGTTAGGAATGGATAAACTTGAAAGTGTCATGAAAATGATGTAAAAGAAAGCTACAAAATTAAATGTATTGTTTCTATTTCTATTTATTTTCAAGTTTCAACAAAACCACATATTACATAATCTATAAATTTATATTTCAATTTTCAACCTTGAATCTTGATTAGAACTTAAAAGTAAACTATAAGTATCTCCAAGCTCCACACGAGCTCTAGACTCTACCAACCAAGCTCCAAGCACCAATAGCCAAGACTCCAAGCTCACCTCCATGGTGAGATGTCTCCTCCTCCGAGCAGCGAAGGCCTCTCCAACTCCAAGTAGGGAAATGACGACCTTCTCCTAGCAACAAACTGTTCAAATGGCATAAAAATAGTGTAAATGGGGCCCTTTCATCGAGTGATATAGGTTAAAAGGGGGGCAGGCCCATCCACTCAGCCTTTTTCCCACGCTAAAAAGGACTAAAACAAATGATCCATTCCCAGCAAACACTTTTACGCATGGATCCGGAAATCCAAATCCATATCATGATTTTTTGTAATACGTATCTGGATTTCTAGAAACAGATCAAAACAATTCAAAGATGCCCGAAACATTTCCGAACTGAGATCCGCCATTTCCAACAATGCAAAACGCCCAGAAAACATATATTTGACATTTCAATGTGGAATAAGAGTTTCGGTTTCCGAAACACTGAATGGCGTTTTTGGAGTTGGAGGGATGTTTCCAGTATCCTAGGTTTCCAATATTGTGCAGTCGTATGTTTGTCAATTTCATAGACCAGTTACAACCGTCACCATTTTTTCCTGCCAGCTATGCAGGACAGGTTCTCCATTTTTTCTCCGTGGATTTTCAATACTACCTCGGGCATCCTGCAGTTCAGTCTCCTTTATGCCCTTGCATGTATGTCCTTGCCAACTAAATTCCTTGCAAATACAAATTTATGTATCTACACCCCAAATACAATAAGAATACCAAATTTCCGTATAGATGATTCAACTGTATAATTCCCACGACCCTTCATCCCAATATATTTATTTGGCTATTGTATGTGAAATATAAGTACCATACTCTGTAGACATGATCCATTTGCACAGTAACCACAACACGTTGTCTCGTTATTAGGATAATCAGAGATATTGATTTGGCTAGTGTATTGGAATCACTAACATAAAAATGATGTACTTGGAGGATGATATTGATCAACAAAGTTTCAACCATCACATAAATCTCATTGGAAATATTGCCGAATCACGCAAACATTTAATATACAACATTGTTATTGCACAGAATTTAGAAAACCACTGGCCTTGTGTAGGCAATCCTCCCTGGCAGATGGCAAATGAAATTATAGCCAAAGTGGGCTGCCTAATGAAATCGCCCTAGACAATGAAGAAAAAGCATGCACAGAACACTGCAAGTCAATGGGCATTATGTTAAACAATCACCCCCAAACCTCCTGATCCAAACATATCCCTCACCCTTGAATCCACACAAAGACGTCTCGTGATCCTTGCCTTGGCTTGCTGCCTATATTCTGTGATCTTAGTCAACTGCGTATGGCTGGTTTTTTCGAAAAGCTCAAATTTCATTGAATCTCAGAAAATGGTGGATTTAATCGGCCATGAAATTTCAAAAATAAAGGTTATAGTCCATGCTTTTGTTAAACAAGGAAAATATAAAAACCAAACCACAGTCAGTCTTGCATTTAATCTATCATATTTTTTAGTTAAATTTCATGTTAAAACAATATGTCTTCATTTTCTGTTTAAATGTATGAAGTTAAGTATTATTCCATGAGAGGGTAAACCTCCGCAATCACTTCGTTTATACTTTTGGACAGTCATAGATAACCCACGAGCTGCCTCTTGAAGGGCACACTACTTTTGTACCTCACCCAACCTGATATCTATCACTGTAACACTATACAGCATACAACAGAAATAAGTGTTGACTGCAGGGGTCAAAAGGTGGGACTTGAATCCATGACTTCCTAGAGTCCTATGGACCTAAAGGATCCCAGATTACAGGCTAAGCTACAGGCGGAACCCTTGAGCATATGACGTTATTTCACTTAATTTTCTAGTAAACTTGTTTTGAGTTCCATTGTCCACGAATTTGAAGACAAACTGGCTTATCCTGTGATTATAAAAATTGATACAACAGCATTTTGTTCAAATATTAGTTCAACAGAATCCTATGGCAAGATGAGATCAAGTCTGTGGCCTCCTATATTAGTTGATAGAACACCCTACCACTGGATTTAAGCATTTAAAAGTGAAAACAAGGTATAGCTTAATTAAAGCAATTTCCAGGTTTACTTCAACGAAGTAAACATTAAAAGTGAAAACAAGGTAGTTTAATTAAAGCAATTTACAGATTTTGGTCAATGAAGTATACATAGCGATTTATGATATTTATTAAGTGAAGATGGGTCAAGAGGATACCCCAAACACTATAAATAAAAGAAAAACTAGTGTGAAAGATGATAACCTTCAGCAATGTATCAAGCTATAACAGCAGAAAT
>APFE030282053.1:0-86150 GCA_000404065.3 Pinus taeda
CCCGTGTAACGCGAGTACGATACCACCGCAGTTGCCGATTCCTCTAGTAAAAAAAAAAAAAAAAATTTACCTAATTTGAAATTTTTATGTGGTAAACAAATTGTTATAGGTAAATTTATAATCCATTTAAATTCAATTATATGATAAAGGAGTTATTAAAAGCTGGAGATAATTTATTATCCATTCAATTTATATATAATAATACATATTTATATTTTAATAATTAATCTTAGTCCATGAATAAGATCAAAAAGTTATATATAATTTAAGATTCAATTTAATGTTTGACCGACATTAGCGATTGGTTTTTTAATTATTTTTTTAGGACTACAAATTGATGTCATACTGGGTTGTAGACTGGACCGTAGAATACGCCTCTATGCAATCACACCATTTTCCTTATATACCTTTTACACACACTTACAAAGAACAAAACCAATTAGCTTTAAAAAAATGGCATTAGAGCAAAGATAATGAAAAATCTAGAAAAACAATAAAAAAATATGTGAGTGTCTAGCCCTTTCACCAAAATATATATATATATATTGGCATAGATTTTATAAAATGTTATTTTTTTTGAAAACAATTTAAAAAAAAAGTAAAACACAAATATATTATTTATAAAAAAAAAAAAAAAAACTTTTTTTTATAAAAATCTACCTACAAAAATTAACCCAATTTTTATTTTTATTTTATTTTATTTTCCTCTCAATAATATAGCTTATAATAGTAGTGAATTTTATTTTATTTTATTTTATTTTATTTTATTGTTTATTTTCTTTTCAATAACACACCCTATAACAGTGAGTCTTTTTGAAAGCATACATTTTGTGCTCAAGTCAAAACTCTACATATAGGGGTATTTACTTGGGTCTTATTCCATATCCCATTCAAAGACGGTAGAACTCTGCATACAGGGGTCTTTACTTGGGTCTTATATCATAGCCCCTTCAAAGACCGTTTTATGAACATAGGCACGCAGTTTGTCAATTTTCAATGACATCCTTTTGATGAAGCCCATCAATTTTTTTTCCCTATCTTTTTATGTTTTTCTTTACGGTGGACATTTTCATTCAATTAGTTTGTGTATTTCGTTTTAGAAAAATGTAGGAAATTTTATAGGTAATTTGCTACATAAATGTTTTGGTGTTTATCATAAATTTGTTATTTAGTTTAGATGTTTTCGCGTTATCATAAATTTGTCACTTAGTTTAAATATAGTTAATTGGAATCTGAATTGTTGAGTTTTTATAAGAAAATAGAAATGAAAGTGAAAATATTGTGCTAAAATGGTGTTTTTTTGGCGGTAATGAAGTTTTATAATTTTATTTCTTTCGGCATTGTTTGGTTCAAATTGATATGGTGAATTTAGCTTCGATTGAATGAGATGTCAATTCCAAGAAATTTGTTTTGCACGACCACTTGTCTCCTACAAAGTTAATGGGCATTGTACATGATTGATATAGAGTTGAATGCAATTATGTTTGTGTTAGTGAAGGCAAGGAAAATGGAACAAAACTTTCATTGGTATATCTCAAATGGTGTCATGTTTTAAACAATACTTCTTTCTTTTGTAGAACAAAAATGGAGTTGGGATGATCTATAATTTGTGCTTCAATATTAAATTAAATTGTAAAGACAAGTTAATTAATATTATGATTAATAGCTAACTAATTAATATAACTTAAAACACTAGTAACTATAAATAGATATCAAAATACTTAGTTAAGGTCATTAAAAAGACTCTTGAAGACCATAAAAAGAGTTGGGATAGTCACCCGATCCATGCAATTTGGGCAAATAGAGTTTCTCCTAAGATGTCCACAGGCAAGTCTCCTTTCCAATTAGTTTATGGTAAAGAAGCAATTTTTCCCACTCATTTAGCTTTACCTGTTATGATGGCCTAAGTGAGGTAGATACCTTCTTGACTAAATTTGAAAGGGAGGTGTCAGAAAAGCAACGCTTCCAGGCCTTGGATTGGGTACTGCGTGCTACGCCCGCGAGGTGGTGGGGTACACATAAGGGGAGTTTTGAAGACTGGCGCGAGTGTAGAAGGATGATGCGCACGCGATTTGGGAAGCCTAGGGTGCGATCGACAAACAAGTACAATGGACGGGATAGTCCGCACGCGCATCTGGCCAGATGGGTGTAGGCATATGGAAAACAATCTACGCGGATGCACAGGAACTTTGCGTTGAACTGTATGGTCAATAAGCATGTATTATGGGGGAAAGTGTGAAAATGACTCTTAATGTTGGGAAGACATTACGTAGAAATGAAAATCGTGCAGAAGGTTCTCCGCGCATAAGTGCTCAACAGGGTATGCAACATGCTGAACAAGGTATGCTATGCGCAGCGAAGTGATTGGGACCTGCACGTACTCGCAGTATTATGGGATTATAGGATGACATGCAAGAAACTGATGGGACAGACACCTTTTCGGCTTGTCTATGGAGTGGAAGCTGTAATGACTATGGAATACATCGTGCCTAGCCTACGCATAGTGGTGCTCAAAGGTATGATGGATTGTGGAGCCCTGGAGGAGAGGCTCGCGTAGTTGGAGGAGCTCAAAGAAGAACGGTTTTTGGCTAGATTCCACCAGAAGGTTCAAAAGCAACGTGAAAAGTGTTAAAATTGGAAACTAGGGCCAAACTCCATGTGGACCATATTATTTATTGCAACTGATATTTTTATTATATCCCTCTCATTGAGAGGTGTAGGATTGATCGAAATATCATCCGATTCCGATAAGTATTTATGGAGATATGAATTTATTTAGATTATGGAATTATCATCCAGCCGACCAGCATTTTGAGTAGGCTCAGAAGCCCAATAGATGTGTCTATTCATTACCTACACGTTAGTATAAATAAAAGAGGATTTGATGTCATTTGAGATATACATTATTGAGGTGATCTCCTCCTCTCCACGTCTTGGGTTTTTGGAGCAAGAGAGAGACACCATGAAAATGCACGTTGGCCTATGATGCCCTATTTCTAACGCATAACATACACAGTAAAACATGATGCCATATACGCAGCCAGGGTAAATGGAAGACACAGTAAAAGGGAGCCATGGAAGCCTCAGTAATACGTTGCCCTAATCTTCCCCTGAAGAGCCGCACATAACGTTGTTCATGATTCATGGTCAAATGGAACACAACAATGGCACGCAACAATGGCAATAGATATTACACGCAATATTACATGGATTTCATGATGATATTACACGCAGAAAGGTAATCAAAGAGTAATAGTTTACAAAAGATGAAAGAACACTATTACTCTGATACCAGTGTTAGTTATACCTTTGAGCCCAATATGGATAGTTAGAGATGTAAGGATAGTAGCGAGGTTAGTATTCTATAGAGTAAGATTGCTAAGTGGCGAGCTTCAAGTTCGATCCTACTGTGTTACTTGAGACAAACACCATGATTGTTCTCAAAGAAATCCCAGCAAACAAACTAAGAGCCATTATTACGACTGTTAGACTCGAGTTATCAATTCTCAGTATAGTCTTTTATAGAATCCTTCAGTTCTAAAGCTATAGTTCTAATCTTTACTTAGTAAGCCTGTTTGAGTAAGAAGCTCTATTCTATCTTCTTCCTACCGGCTTTAATCTCCTAACTCTGGGTGAAAAAATCCCACTGCAATATTACATATTAATGCATAGATATTACATGGATTACACACCGCAACTCAATGAATATATATATATATATGCACAATGTAGGTGGATATGCTGGGCATTACATATATACACTGGACATTATATACATACATTGTGATGAAGGCATATCCACGTAGGCATATAAGGATTCCACACAGTAGAGGGTGACCATATACATGCAAGCATATGAGGATTCGACGTAGCAGCAAAGGATGATTCACCCAGGCATATCCATATGCTGATGATGAGGGCATATTCACGTAGGCACATGAGGATATCCACGCTACAAATGAGGATGATCCATGCAAGTATATCCATGCAGGCTTAGCAGGCACGCAAGCCCTAATCTCGCAGTTAGTGAAGACTCCATCAACGAAACTCCGACAATGCTATAAATGGATACATTTAAGCATAGCTATGAGATCTGTTCTCGCTGTAAAAAGGAGATACAAAACTCCACATTCCTCTCTGAAATATGGGCACATGTATACACTATAAAGAGAGGAACAGAACTCGGGTTTCATCTCTGCAACCTCCTTGGTGATATTCACCTCCATGAATGGGATCAATGAAACCCTACAGCAGTACTAACCCTATAGCAGTACTAACTCACCATATAGCAAAGAAGATCTATGAATCCCCACAGCCATACTAAAGGAGTATATTACAATGAGAAGACTAGATCTATCATTCTCAGCATACTTGTTGATTTGGGGTAGCAATGTGATGCTGTATAATGAGAGCAGCATAACAGTCATTGAGTACACATCAGATAGGTGCAGATCCATGATGTTGAGAACAGCTTAGTGATATTTGGATGCAACACTACATGATGAATGGGCAGCATGATAGAATCATGAAGCAGCACAACACATGGGTAGCATGATGTATGAGGTCATGGACAACATGATGTGTGGGCAGCATAGTGATCATGAGCAGCATGATGATACAGCATGATGGTGCTACACGGTTAGGTGCTGCAAATGGATGAGATGCAAAACGATGATAGGTGAAGGAGTCACCTTGGAGAATTAGTTGAAGCAGAATGTCTTCAACTGATCTCATCGTTATAAGAAATGCTCTATGCTAGATCTAGATAAGTCAAAGTGTTGACTTCTGTACTATGTCTCTCTCTCTCTCCCTTTCTCTGCTGAACTTTGAAGAACATAAAAGAAGAATTGATCAAGGGTTCCCCACACCTTGTGGGGTTTGTCCCTGGCTTGCGCCACATCTTGTGTCCTCTTGTTTTGGCTTGTCTTCTGTGATTTATATTTATGTTCTATCTACAATTTACTTTATGTTGATGTGATTGCTAATATGGAAAAGAAATTAAATAAATTGCTCTAGCATAGAACATACCTAAAACTAACAAAAAGGCCTAGCATGATCGACATATTAAGTTGCGCACCTTCAAGGTGAATGATTTGGTGTTGTTGTATGATAGTAAGTTCGATAAATTCCCAGGGAATCCCAGAATGCATTGGTTGGGACCATATGTTATTAAGCAGATCACAGATGGTGACGCGGTGCAGTTGGTAAAATTAAATGGCGAACTCCTCCTGGGAAAAGTAAATGGTAGTCATTTGAAAGGAGGCATGGGACTAGCCGACAGAAGCACAGGCTTAGTGCTCCAGGCAGCTGAAAGGAGGCGCGAGACTATAAACTACTTTCCCCCAGAGCTACGCGATGTCAGGACTGTGTGCAGTAGCAAAGTGTCACAGGGTCTGCAACAACGCGAGGGTAGTTGCACTGTCGCGCGTGTTAGCTAGAAAGTGACTGTTGCAGTCACTATTCACGTGTGATGCTTGGTTTGAGACCAAATGGAGCGGGAGGTAGGAATTTAAGTCGAACTTTATGGACCAGATTCTTGAAAATTTTCCGCCAAGTGAGCATTAATGGATCGAATGTGGGGGGAATGGTCGAATTGAAATTCAAAAGGCATTATAAATTGCAAAGGGCTACCCAGCAAAAAGCACTTGGCAATTTGAGAATTTAGTTGTTGCGTGCCCAGAGATTCATGAACCCAAATTTGTTTGATTTTTTGAAGTCGAAGGCATTGTTTGAGCACTTACTTGAGCCTTTGAGAGAATTGTGGAATAGCAGTATGGCAGCGCCTGAGGAAGCCATGGATACCAGAGCAATGACTACTGAGGAGGCCGCACAGGCCATAATAGTAGGAGAAGCCCCAGAAAGTGTCAGGATAGTCGCAGAAATCCCTAAATTGCCGCGCACACTGAGACCCAAGAAAGACAAGCGCCCTATGGTACCAGTGTGTGTGTCCCCTAGAAACCCGCTGAGAACTAGGCTTACTATGGAAGAAAAGGGGAAGGCTATCAACTTGGAAGCTGATGAAGAGGAGGAAGACTTTGAAGAAATCCAGGTAGAGGAGGAGGAGAACGTAGAAATAGAGGTGGAAACATAGGGTGCGGACCCTCTAACTAGGTTTCCCACGTATGTTCCTCTGCGGAAAGGGGAAAGCAAGGGTGCCCAAAGACCTAGATGAGAGAAAAAGCTCTCTGCAGACTCTGTTGCTCCTCGATGACATCATTTTTTATGGAGCGCACTTGGGGTGAGCGCCTGTGCTAAAATTTGAAGACTGGGATCTTGTAGACCACAAGAAGTTCCCACATTTGGCAGCCACATAGCTAATGTTCCAGAAGAAAAACACACCGATAGGAGTCATGTAGTTGGAGACGCACAAGTGGTTGTGAGGTGTAGAGAAAGCGGGATTGTTAAACCTGCTCTGGGTGTCGCATTACCATCGTGCCCCAATGACTATTTTTGTCATCAGGCAGCTGCTCTACCTGGTGCATGATGGGTGCTTGTGGCTAGAGGAGCCCATCCCCATCATGGACCACTTAATCCATAGAATTACCCAATTCCCTTGCAAAGGAGAGGATCCGGTGAATATCTCGGAGGGTGAGAGTGACGATTTGGCCAACGCAGAGGCCATGAAGAAGAAGTTTGTTAGGCCCCTATACTACTAGTGCAACCCCTTATTGCTATTAGTACAACCCACTTATTATATTGATGTACCCATGTAGTGCCCATATTGTTACTATTGTGCCACATAGAAGCCCATTATTGTTATTATTGTGCCCTTACATTATCATTGTTATGTCGGCTCTGATTATGTTATGACCCCTTAGACTCCTATATATAGAAAGGAGGTATTTTCATTTGTATCATCCAAGAATTGTTCATTTATGTAATTTAAAGGAGGTTGCCCCCTCGAAGAGGCTGAATTCTAAGGCGTTGATCTATCTTTTCTTGAGATGGTTTCATAACATTTGGTATCAAAACTTTGGATTCTAGGGTTTCACTGCTCCAAACAGGTCATCATGGAATTTTCTCTATAACTTTTTTCTTACGATGTTTCAGAAGTTGAAAAAAAAAACCATTTGAGAAGACATTACGCTAAATCTCTTGTCCGAATTTCAGAGCTTTGTGCGCTATATTTGCGGAGATATGATCTAAGGAAGTTGGGTTTTTTGCGGACTCCTGAATTACATTCCAAACAGGTGACCTGGGGAAAATCGTCATAACTTTTTCTCTGAGCATTGGATTGAAATTTCTTAAGAAGGTGCAGAAAGAGGACAGATTGTAGTTTCTTTTATATATATTTTCAGAGCTAAAGGTCGAAACAGTGACTCATGGCACATCGTACAAGTTTTCTCTATTGAATTAGTCTATAATCAGGTCGTTGTGGGATATTTGGCATAACTCTTCATTGGAGAATCCAATTGGGGTTAGACTGATGGCATTGGAAAGAGGACACAGAGGAATACTACAGTTCCTAGTTTCAGAACTTAAAGATCTGAAAGTATAGAGTTACAGTCATTTCAAGATCGAGCTCCTAAAATCAAGAAA
Organism: Pinus taeda; assembly: GCA_000404065.3. NCBI lineage: Eukaryota > Viridiplantae > Streptophyta > Pinopsida > Pinales > Pinaceae > Pinus > Pinus taeda. The sequence goes on from APFE030282053.1 coordinate 7,540, forward strand.
AAGCAAGATGAGGAAGTTTGATGGCAAGGATCCGATAAATTGGATACGTCAGATGGAGAAATATGTTGATCTACATGGTGTACCACTGTTAAAAAAGGTATGTATTGCATCATCATATTTAGAACCGGATCAATTTTTATGGTATAAAAGGCTTTGTCCTTGTAAAAAACTTGTTACGTGGTCAATTTTCACGGAGGAAATGATAGCACATTATGAGGATACAAAGAGCAACACCTTTAGAGCAACACCACAACAATTGGAAATAGTAAAAGGGCTTTGTTACATATTGGAAAGTAAAATTATGGCAAAAAGGAAGTCTACCCCTCACAACTATAAAGATGGAAGTGTTGTTTCTCCTAGCCTTCCACAACCTACAAGGGTTACACCACAACAATTGGAAGAAAAAAGAGAAAAAGGGCTTTGTTACAATTGTGATAGCAAATGCACTAGAGGTCATAAGTGTGCTGAGAAGAAATTATTTTACATAGATTATGAAGACGAGGAAGAAAAGGATCAAGAAACATCAAAAGAAGAGGATATACACTAGGACCCAACCCCAAAGAAAAAAGAAATGAACCAGACCATATCTTGTAAAGCATTGGCAAGAATTACCACTCCTCAAACTCTCAAGATAGAAGGACATATCAAGAAGAAAAAGGTGCAAGAAGTGAAAGATCACATTGAGAAAGAAGAAATGAATCCAACCATATCTTGTAATTCATTGGTCGAAATTACTACTCCTCAAACTATCAAGATAGAAGGACATATCAAGAAGAAAAATGTTCAAGAAGTGAAAGATCACATCGAGCATCAAGAAATGAATCCAACCATATCTTGTAAAGGATTGGAAGAAAATACCACTCCTCAAACTCTAGAGATAGAAGGACATATCAAGAAGAAAAAGGTTCAAGCAGTGAAAGATCACATTGAGCAACAACAAGTTCTCCAACTTTTAAAGGATAACGCCACTTCGGTGCAAAATCAAATGAAACAACAGGTAGATCAACATCGTAGTGAAAAGTGTTTTAATGTAGGTGATTGGGTATTTTTACTGCTACATCTCAAGCAAGCTATGTATGAGAAGGAAATGTTGGCAATACTACATGCACTTAAAAAATGGCGACCTTACCGAATGGGAATACTCTTCAAGGATGAGGATGTGGAAGCATTGTTTTGTGCTATTTCTATTATCCAACCAGATTGGATAAACGAAGCAAGGTATGAATGGAAGAAGGAAAAAGAATTATGGCCACTTATTCAAAAGTTGCAAAAGATCCCAATTCAAACAATATTTCCAGAAATTGAAGAGGAAGGAAAAATCATATTGGAACCTAGAGCACTCATAGAAACTAGAACCCCACAGCTACGAAATCGATCAATTTCAGAGTATCTCATCAAGTGGAAGAACTTAACCATTAAAGATTCCACATGGGAGGACAAGAATTTTATACAGAAGCATCAAGAACTACTCAAGCATTGAGGATAACGATTTTTGAAGGAGAGGGGCATGTTAGGCCCCTATACTACTAGTGTAACCCATTATTGTTATTAGTACAACCCACTTATTATATTGATGTACCCATGTAGTGCCCATATTGTTACTATTGTGCCCCATAGAAGCCCACTATTGTTATTATTGTGCCCTTACATTATTATTGTTATGTCGGCTCTGATTATGTTATGACCCTTAGACTTCTAGGACCTATATATATAGAGAAGGTCTTTTCATTTGTATCATCCAAGAATTGTTCATTTATCTAATGTAAAGGAGGTTGCCCCCTCGAAGAGGCTGAATTCTAAGGCGTTGATCTATCTTTTCTATCTTTTCTTGAGCTAGTTTCATAACACTAGCGGACTTAGGGATAAATTTGTCCTTAAGTGGCAGAGTTGATCATGTTGGATTCATGAAGGAATCCTCTATCCAGTGGCATATGAGTTTGAAATTTTCAAATTCATATGATAGTTTTCATCTAATTTCTTTTAAACATAATGCTTGAAATTTTTTTGAATTGTTTTTAAGAGGTTGAATAAAAAAATAAATATTGTAAATGATACAAAATGAAATAATTTCAAAAAATACCACTATCTCCATATAAAAGTCCTCTTCAAAAGGGTACTTTTGGTTTTTCAATTTATTTAAATAGTTGAAAAAAACCTTATGTGAACACATGTGTTTGCAAAATGCAATTGAAATATTACTTCGCCAACTTTGAAAAATAATAAAAAATATATTTTTACATAAAAATATAAATTTTTAATATGAAAAACATAACTCTCTCTATGTAGATCATTCTCATAAATATATATTTTTAAAATTACACATTTTAGACTAAGTTATGCTGTGTGAACACATGCATACCTCTTGAGATGCGTGAAAATTTGCAAAGACAAATATTTCATTTCAATGGAAAATTGACATATTATACGACACTAAATATTTTTGCAAAAAATATCATTAGGACAACAACCTAATTCTCCACAATTTGTCTTTTTACTCCTAATCAAAATTCACAGTTTTTATATGCATTTTGAGGGCTTCAATTTGATAAAAGAGGAAAAGCTTGGAATTTCATCGCCACATTTGGCCCAAAAGTGTAAACTATCTTCATGATTTCACCCTTTGCCAACGAATGACTTAAGTTACGAGTGAAGGGTGACTAAATTAAGGTACTATTTCTATTATCCCCTGGTGTGACTAGGGTTGGGAACCAAATGGGATACATCTGCAATAAAACCTAAGTTAGAAAAAATAGGGAACTTATTAATGGGAAAAGACTCAAGGTGATGGATCTCGGCTTAGATCTCAGCATACTGACAAAATGGTAGATATATAATTCTTTGTATGGCTATGCTTGGGCACAAGTTATAAATGCGAACTGCGGGCACCCTCTCCTTCGTGTTCACCACGCCCTCGTCAGTGATTATGCATGCACTGTCGATATTGAGAACTCATAGTAGAATAATGTTAGGAGTACAAGTCAATAATAAGAGTACCATGGGAGAGGAGTAGAATTTGGGTTTTACCAGAAAGTTGCAAAGGGGGGAACTAAAAGTAGGTTTGTAGGCATAGAGAGAGAAACAAGATGTGCTAGGAGGTGGAAAAAGGATTTCCAAGGAAGACTTCAAAAGAATTACTACATGCCACACTTCTTGGAACTAAATTTCAGCACACAACAAACCACCTTGTGGAGTACACATAAACAATTAAGATTTCATAAGAAAAAGGAATAGAGAAAGTGGTTGCAAAAATTACCACTAGAAATGTTGCTTTCCTAGGCCCATGATTCACACAATAATAAATGAATCAAATTGCCACTACTACAATGTGAAGAAGAAGAAAGTTCTCAACTACAACAAAAATTGCATTCCAGAAGCCCCATCTCCATTTACTATGTAGGTGCTCAGCCACTAGAGAATAAATTCCATGAATGCTTATTTTACAAAGCACCTCACATGTAATGTATTGAATTGCAACAACTTAGTCTAGGACTAAGAAGGTTGGAGGAAGAGTATCAGTTAAAAGTAGGAAAATATTCTCTCAACAAAACCTTGACATAGAAAGGCTCTAAATGTAGTCCCCTCTATGCCCATGTGGGGGTAATTACCTCACCATAATTATTACACTATCGTGGGTGGTGGTCTGGTAGAAAAAGACAGGTGGAGAATAGGAGTTTCCATATTCATAAACACTAGGAACTTAACTTGTATGTGATTGCATGTGGGGGGCAGGTCACACCACCATCCTCTTAAATGTTGCATGAGGCAATAGGGTGGCAGGCTCACCCCCCAACTTCCTACTCGCCTGCACCACCCCTCCCCCCCCCCCCCCCCCCGCCTTGATTAGGAAGGTATTGAAATATATTTAATAACATGTATATTCAACTATTTTATTTAAGGCTCACATATGAATATATTAAGTTGATATTGAAATATATTAGTTAACATGGAGATTTAAAAATTTGATTTTTGGTCTACATTTAAATATTTCTAAATAGCTCAACAATATTAGGAATTATGCCTCCTTCATATTGGCCTATAATATTTATAGCAATAAAGGTAACAAAATACACATATTCATTTTTGTTTTTTTTCTTATAGGGGACATAATTTTTTTTATTTAGCGAATATTGTATTTTTTCGTTAAAAGTGACACTTGTCAATTCTTATTTGAGCATAAAAGGAATTATACATATTTGTCATATTGTGCTATATAATGTTTCTCTCTTTGCAATTAAAATATTAAAATATATATGAAGAAAATAGGAAAACAAACAATAAAAAATATTCAAAAGTAACATACTAAAAATAAGATCTATAGTCTATTTTTCTTGAAGAAATGGAATCCCTGTATTAGAAACATTTATGAATCATCTAATTTCCTAGACACCATTTTGGATGTTGTTACACATGGTGAGTATTTTTTATGAAAGACACTGAGCATAGAGTTAAGTGGTTCACAAATGAAGATTTTGAAGGTTATAAAGTTGAAATTTTTAAAATGGTAGTCTTATCGTCACCCTCACATACAAAAGTTATTTAATTTAGTAGTGAAGCAAGGATTCCCCAGTCTTGGGATGTGAAGCTTCATTTTACCTATTGGTAAAAGTGGGGATAAAGCATTATGATTAGCCAAATTTTTACCAAGATGTATAGGACAATTTTCAAAAAGAATATTACCCTATTTCTTAAAGGCCATGGAAGAAGACGTAAGGGTGAAGCCATGTTTAAGAGATATCATTCAACCATAGACCACCTTGTTACCATTGTAGATGAATACCAAAATAATAGAATTTGTGTGTTCTATTGTTTGGTTGACATTAGAAAATATTTTCAAACCATTCAAATGAAAAAACAATTGAAGAGGCTCAAAGAGATAATGGTTCCTCTCGAGTCAAAGGTTGTTGTTGCAAGGTTGCATGTGAATATTATTGCAAATCTTCAGATCACAAAGGGTTGTTTGGAAGAAATCAAATATTATATTTGAGTCAATCAAGGGTATTTGTGGTCATATACTATGTTTTCCATATACATTCAATAAGATAAGTGTTTGGAAGATGCAGGTTTTGTTGGCCCAATGCTTAATGGTATAGGGATAGCTTTTCTTGATATTTCTATTTTGGTGTGGATCCATTATGATCTTAGAAAGAACTAAGAATCCTCCAATATTGTATTCCAATATGGATATCAATCTCAATGTTAAAAACAAAGAAGTTGTGATAATTAAATATAAGGAGATACCATATGATACTAAATCATATATGAAAACAACATTTTGGAAGATGTTCCCTCATATAAATCTTGAAATAAGTATTCATCACAAGCTCAACTAGAATTATAGTATTGAGAAAATGATAAATATAGGATTAAAAGCTTATTATGGGCTTGAAAAAATGTAAGTGAGTAGAGCTTCAAATATAGGATAAAAAAAATATTCTATTATATTCTCATTACTCTGTTTATTTTATATCGATGTGAGTTTTGGGTTTGCAATATCTCCAGAGAGTCATGGAGGAAGATATAACATACTTAAAAGTGGCTTATAACAATGGGGCTTCACTGGGGGAGCAATAAAATATGACGTGAATTCATATTGGGGGATATATATTAAGGAAAAGATGACATAATATATTGAGCATATAATAGGGGGTAAAGGGTTTTTATATTGGTAGGCATAAAAATGGAGCTCAAAGTTAAAGAAAAAATGTAAAGGGGTATAAAAAATGTTAATGAAAAAATTGGTGCCTACAATATCTAGTGAAAGTATGGGTTTTTTAAATTGGGAAAGTGTATTGGGTTTGTATTGGTAGGGGGTTAGATAATGTGATTTTTAGAAGTATTTTCCAATATGTAGTCAAATTAAGGGTATTATTTAGTATGCCATGAATGCATGGGATACATCAGAGGTTCATTGAGTGAAGCACTTGTGCCTATAACCTACAATCTCAAGATAAAGGAAACACCTCCTATCATATCCTCTTGGTTGACGAAATTATTTCCCCCATTGAAAGCATCTATGGCTAGGTATCTTGTGTATAAATAAAAGCTAAACAACATGGAAGATACGATGTTTTCTAAAAGTGCTTCTAAATGTAGCTAAAACCACCATATTTGGCTCAAGTAAAAATCATATAAGGATGTTAAGCATTAGCTAGACCATTGGGGATAAAGGAGGATATTGTTTTGTAGAATAAGGATAATATTAGATATATTGTTTCATCAACATTTAAGGATAAATTGTGGGGTGATAAAGAGTTATAGGAAAATAAATCTAGGATATTATAAGGAGGTGATCAAACCTAATCTCAAAAATAAAACTTATCTTTTTTTTTGACTAATATAAAGAGGAAAATAAACATTTATAAAATAAGAACAAATTATCACAAGCTTTATTGTAAAATTGGACATTTGACTAATTCCAAAAACACCATGGGATGACGAATTTATCACTTTTGAAATACTAATAGGGTTGAAGTTGAAAAACAATTTCACTTGGATTGTGCAATTTATACTAACATTCAATAGAAATTTAAAAATATGTCACATTACCAATTTTCTTCACCTTCTCAATCATCAAAACTATGGTGATCTTGGAACACTTCTCTCAATGCATTTTGAGAATATAAATAAAGTGATAAATAATTTCAAGCCATCTCTTACCCATAGAGAATTTTGGTCTTAGTGGAAATTAATCATCATCGTCATCATTGTTGATTTTTATATCTTGGCCAAGTACTTCTGCACATGCCTTGTGTCCAGGCTTGCATAAGTTGTCCACATTCTCCTTAAAACACTTGTTCAAGTGTAAGCAAGTTTCTAATGTACCTTATCCAAAATCTAACTTAAGAAAAAGCACATAATAATATGTTGGATTTTTAAGTGATAGAAACTTAGGAGAAGTAAATTAATTTACTTTAATGAGTAAGTTTTAATCTTAGTCATTGATCTCAAGTGAGGTGAGATCTAATATTGATTTTTAATCACTATGATATTAGGGTTAAGGTTAGAAATTTATCTCAATATTAAGTTATAAAAGCAAGGTTGAGGAGAGCATAAAGACACACAACAACAACACAAGATTGAGAGAGGCCTCTCAGTGAGCGACGTGCTAGGTCCAAATGAGTGTAGAGAGGTTGGAAATCTAAACCAGTAGGGAAGATCAAACAAAACTCTAAGGAATATCTATTGGATTATATCCAAGTTATTGTATTATGTTTTTTCTCAGGTTGGCCATTATCCAAGGATGGGAGCCCATGTAAGTTTTGAATTTTTAATGAAAATATTGTCAGGAAAAAATCTATTTGTGTCATTTTTTCTAGATTTGTTATTTAATTTATTTTTTTGAATTTATTAGGAACCTAGATGTGTTTTTATTTAATAAAGTTTTATTCTAGGAATTAAATGTCAGGTGTTGGGTTCAAAGACTAACACTCATTAGTGTCATTTTTATAAATAATTACATAACAAAATATTAGTGTTAGAAGTCAAGCAATATAAATGAGATAAAATTATGATAAATGGAAAAAAAAAGACAAAACCAATCTTAGTATGTGAAGAAAATAATATAAGAAACTTTGATAATCTAGTATAGGTATGCCTATTAATACTAACAAATCAATGGTTCTTATAATTAAATAAAGAAATTCCACTTACACTAATTTTGTGTATAATATGAATAGCTTTGAAGAAGAATTTTCATATAAATATGTTGGAATTGATTTACAATACAATATAAGTTCAAAATTTAGCATAGCAAAAATGATAAATGAAGAGTGGAAAGTCCATTATGGGATTGAAAGTAATTGTAAATCTAAGGTTAATTTGGAAGTTCAGTGATAAATTCCAACAATGGGACTAGATTTATCTTTTCGAGAGGATCAATTTTTACTATTGAAGAGCTTAATTTGGTCAAGGGAAAGTGTACTTTTGAAGAAAATCCCGCATGTGCACATTTGATCACGTTGGCCCTAACAGGGAAATGGACACCCTTGGAAGCCCATAAAAACAAGTGACCTCAAGCCCATTTGGACATCACCAAGCATCTTTTTCTTCTCTTCTTCGTTGATTGGTTTGCACAGGTCTGAGGCTAGATCGATGATATTTGTTTGTACATGTTTGAAATTACAAGGTTCGAAGCTTGCACGTGTGCCTATGGTTTTGGTTCACAACTATAGGCTTGTCACATGCATATTTTGGCTATAATTACAATATTGCATACTCAAAATTGTGATTGGAATTTCTTAATTTCATGCATATCTCTTCCTTCATGCGATTGGGATCTAGGGCTAAACTTTGAAATTTGACAGTTGACTGCTGTTCATCATAGACAAGAAAAGTTGTCTTTGATCTATATTGATGTTAGAAACATATTTATGAATGTTATTGGGTTAATTTTTGTTGGATTATTTTGTATTGGATCATTGTACTCCCTGATGACTATTTTATGACAATCTAATAGAAGAAGAATTACAAAGGGTTTTCCGCATACTAGGTTTTTCCCTAGTCATTGACTAAAAATATGGTGTATCTTGTTGATGTGTTGTTTGTCTCCTTTTTCATTGCATTTACTGTTATATCTTGAATTACTGTTGATGATTGGAAATGCTAATTATTGATGAAATATTTATAACACAAGAATTGAATTAGGCTAAAGTAATTGAATCAACATAGCACAGTGTGAAATTTAACAAGGTATCCAAGCTAAGGTGAAGGGCATGCCCGAAAGGTATCCGAGCAATCATATTTGGAACTTTGAATGAGCCTACCTAATCAAGTCAATATATCTTCCTCTTTCTTCAAGGAACATGAGAAGTTGAGTGACTTACCTAAATTTTCTGCTTAGAAGATCAAGTTGGAAATCATAGCTGATAACAATGATGTTTTGGAATTCATTCAGGGAAAAGTGCTTGAGCCTCCAAAGAATGATTTTTTTTACTACAAAAAACAAGCACAAGAAAGGTGAGTTAAAAGAAAATAAAATTATAACTAATGGCTTACAAGATAATTTACTTGCACATGTTGGAAATTTGAGGAAGTCTAAGGAGATGTATGATAAGAGAGCTAACATTTATTAACTAAAAACTTTGAATGAAATTCTCTCATTAAAAGATAAACTCAAATATATGAAGATGAATAAAGGAGAGTCTGTGTAATCCTACATTATGAGGATATCTCGTCTTAGAGATCAATTGCAAAGAGCTGTGAAAACTGTGCCTGGCAAGGAACTGGTGATTTTAACCCTTAAATCTATCCCTTCTATTTAGGAATCCTTCATTACTTCCATAAGAAACAACAATACCTTCCTATCATTTGATGAGATTGTTGGAAATATCACTCAATAATAATCAAGGATGATATCAAGAGGCAAGGTTCAAAATCATGAAGAAGGGTGTCCCACTGCATTCGTCACTCAAAACAAGAAGAAGAAAGGAAAAGGAAGTTCATCAAATTCTATGAATCCTCCTCCTCTAAGCTCAAAGAGAAGGACTGATAGATAATCATCACACATTGAATGTTACAATTTTCATGAGAAAGGTCATTTCACTCGAGATTTCCCTGAGAAGAACAAAAGTCCATGCTACAACACTAGAAGCAATAATAACAAGTTTGATGATCAAAGAAGAAGAAATGACCAAAGAAGAAGAGATGCTCCAAGTGATCACAAAGAATATCATCTTCCTCAAAATAAGTCAAGATACTCCAGGTATGAAAGTAATGTTGGCAACAAATTTGAATATATTTTTTTATTTTTGCACTCACTAATTCCTCTCCACTTGATTTTTGGGATAGTTTGTTGATTAATAGTAGGGCCACACATCATTTCTCTAGGTATAAGGAAGTTCTCTCTAATTTGGTAGAGATGGAGTAAAATTTTAAAATTATTCTTGGAGACAACTCCACTCATCTCGTTAAAGAATTTGGGTCTGTCAAATTTCATTTGAATTCTAGGGAATCTATTTTGCTCCATGATGTAATGTATGTGTCGAGACTGCAAAAGATTTTGGTACCAATATTTTCTTTCGAAGATAAAGGGATGAGGGTTGCCTTCATCAAGGGAAAGGTTCTTACTTGGCCTATTGGATCCACGATGAGAGATGCATTCACATTGAGATCGAGATTTGAGGGACTTTATAGAGTCACCGGTAGACCTCTTCTAGAATTGGTCTATGGTACTAATCATCTAAGAGAGCTATGACATTGAAGATTGGCCCATCTTCATTATGATTCTCTTTCGAAATTGAAGAAATTGGTCTTTGTTATTCCCAATGTTCAAGCCCAACATGATGGAGTATGTCCAAGTTGTACCAGTGGGAAGAAGATCGGGGGACCATTCCCCTCTAGCAAGAACAAGACAAATGACATCCTCCAAATCATTAATTATAGTATATGTGGTCTGATGCTCGTACATTCTATTGGTGGTCATATCTACTATGTCACCTTCTTTGATGACTTCTCAAGAAAACATGTGTATATTATTTGAATCACAAGGACAAAGCCTTCAAGACATTCAAGGAGTTCAAAGCTTTGGTAAAAAATAAAATAGGGAACAAAATTAAGATCTTCAAGTCTGATAATGGTGGAGAGTACATTTTGAATTAGTTCATCAATTTTTTCAAGAAGGAAGGTATCAATAAAGAGACGATTGTGCCCTATACTCTCGAACAAAATGGAGTAGCTGAAAGAAAGAACAAGTTTATTGTAGAAGCCTCTCGTGCCATGCTCCATGATTAAAAGTTATTGAAGTTCCTCTGGGGAGAAGCAACAAATGATACCTTATATTCAAAATAGGGTGCCTCATCAAGCATTAGACAACAAGTCCCCAAAATAAGTGTTCATACATGTCAAGCCTAATGTTGGCCATTTATGTATCTTTGGTTGCACTATATATTGCCATGTGTTGAAGCACAAAAGAAACAAGATGGAAGACATGGGAAGAAATTGTATGTTTGTTGGATATTATGAAAATTTTAAAGCATTTAGAATATATATTCTTGGTCAAAGGAAGGTTGAAATTAGCAGGGATGTAATGCTTGATGAAGATGCTTCCCTTGGGAAAGAAAGGGTCCTTCCTCTACCTCCTCCTCTTGAGACGATTATGATGATATATTTACACTTGTGGCTTGATATACAACCATTTGTTCGATAGTTTCCCTTGCTACAAGTCAAGGATGGACCCTTCACCATATGGATGTGAAGAAAACATTCCTCCATGGAATGTTATAATAGGAAGTCTACGTTGAGAATCTACATGGATTTAAAGTACAATATTGAAAGACACCGGTTTGCAGGTTGAAGAAGGAATTGAATGGTTTAAAAAAATCCCCCAAAGCATGGTATGCCCACATATATAGTTATTTGTGGAAGCTAAGATTCACAATAAGTAATGTCAATCCCAACCTCTACTTAAAGGTAGTCCAAGGTATGTTGTTGATTTTTATTTTATATGTTGATACTCTATTCTTGATTAGTAGTGAGCCATTGATGATTGAGTGTAAGAGGGCATTAGACTCTGAATTATAAATGAAGGACCTTGGAATCATGCACTACTTTCTAGGCATTGAGGTGTGGAAAAGGCTAGGTGAGATTTTCCTTTCACAAGGAAACTATTTCGTGAAGCTGCTGTGATAGAATGGAAGTCCCTGAACACTATCATGGAAATGAATTTCAAGAAGTTATGTGGAGAAGCTGTAGAACCCGATTTGGCAAATCCATCCAAGTATAGATAGTTGATTGGGGCTATGATGATCTTAGTGAATGTAACAACCCTGGTGAAAATTCCATGTAATAAAAGTTAATAAAGGAAAAATAATAACCATGGTTGATGAGACACTTATTCCAAGCTAAATGTTGGGCATGACATCCTAGTGTGGGTGTTCATTTGGTTATTAATGGCTAAGGAAATTGACAAAGGCTTTGGAAAGGAAAAATGGCATTTTGGAACATTTATTTATGAAAATAATGGAAATTAGGAGAAAAGGAAGGTGATAGGTCACAGGTTGCATATGATGAGGAAAGTGAAAGAAAATAATGGAAAATGAAGAAAATAGAGGCCTAATTAAGGCTTTTGAGGATCAGTTGGTAACCTTTTTTTAGTTTAGTTTTGGAGCTCTCTCATTTCCTTTCTCTCTCTCTCCCACATTCTTGGACACTTAGAGTTTTCTTGGATCACTCTTGGAGGGTGTGGCATGCATGGATTTTTTGGAGAAAGAAGGCAAAGGAAGAGTAGGAAAGCGCAAGAGGACATCGAGATCAACAACTACTAGCTTGCAGATACTGAGTTCCATGTATGTTTCCTCACTAGTTTTGGAATGCATGGCATATGCATGTGGTTTATTGGTCATGATCTGTCACTGGCATGGAGGATTTCCTGGATTGACAATGGATTTTCCTATCCTTTCCATTTCTTGGATAGCCATGGTGTTGTGGGTTCATTTGCTTTGTTTTCTGGTTGGTTCTCAGGTTTCCTTAACTTGGGTTGAGTTACAAGTTTTTGGAGCCTTGGTTGGACAAATGATCTGGAGCCTTGTAACAACTTGGGTTGAGTTATTATTGTTGGAGCCTTGGTTGGAAAAATTCTCTAGAGCCCTTAGTTGGTTGAGTTACTAGGCCTAGAACCTTGGTTGGGTAAACGCTCTAGAGTACAGAAACTATGGGTTGAATTACTAGCCTTGGAGCCTTGGTTGGAACAAATGCTTTAGAGCCTTAAAAGGCTTGGATATATACCAATTTGGTGATTGTTTGGTGATATTCGATTGTGAGGTGGAATCAATGTTTGATGGATTGAGGTGGTTGGCCTCTGGAAGCCCTTGATGGTTTTGGATTGATGTGTTTTATGATATCCCACATTCATGCTTGGAATAAGACATGAGGGTGACTAGGAGAAGAGAGTTTTGGCTTAGCCATGTCTACGGTCAGGTGGTTCGTGGAAGTCCCACAACTGGTTGGCCTTTGCATTAATAATATGAGGTTATTTGTCCTTTTTATTTTATGAGTATTATACTGGCTTATATGTGGATCAAATGGTTGTGATTTCCTTGGTATTTCTATTGCTATTATTCTAGTTATGTATGCGTTTTATAACAATAGCTATGTATGGAACTCATCATGTTTTTACTTGTAAATGAATAAATAATGTATCTATGACCTAATGGATGAAATGACAACTAATGTGTTGAGGCATCGATGTTTCCTAGTGATTATTAGATGAGTATGCGACCCCTATGCTTAGATCTGTTAGTACATGTAGATTACATATGCATGATATGTTTGACGAAATGCCTGTCATAGCTAGTAGGGGTCTGGTCAAGGTATTATTAAAATAACTGGATCTGTATTTCCATTTCCTTATTGTCTTGTTGTTCTGATAGTTTCATTCAATTCTGGGTAGACCAAGGATTTGGGCCTGAAAAATGGCTCAAAACCTAGGTACACTGGCACAACACTATGAAATTTAGTTCCTAGATGCTGGCACGCCTTGTCATGAAAGTGTCTAGAGCCTCCTAGATGTTGTCATGCCCATATCATGGGAGTGTCTATGGGTCAAGTGGTCTAAAATATCAATGGGACCCAGGGGCTCATTGGTAGACATGTTGGGATGGTTCCTAAGGGTCCTAATGTTGATGTTGAAAGTCTGTATGGTGTGCTTCCATTAGTTCCACTTACTTAAAATGACTTAGGAGGTAAAATCATATCATAGTGGCCCCTCGTCACAAGTTTACCCTAGTTGGACGATTACTTGGGTAGATGTGGGAGGAGGGTGTTACAGTGAAAACCTGGCTGGACATATGCTATGTAGTGAACACGTTGAGTCAATTCATGATTGAACCTCTCCATGAACATTGGATTGCTGCCAAACACATTTTGAGTTATTTTCATGGGATGATCACCCTTGGTCTAAGATATTATGTCGGATATGTTTGACTTCATGGATATACTGATGTTAATTGGGAAAGACACATTGTTTACAGGTTAAGTACATCTAGATTTTTTTTTAGCCTTGGATCTACCATGATATCCTGGATGAGAAGGAAACAAAATTATATAGCATTGAGTACTGTTGAGTCAGAGTATTTGGTTGAGGAAGCTCTTTGGAGAGTTGTTTAATCATGTTCTGGACACCACAGTGATATATTGTGACAACAAGAGTGGGATTAGATTGGAAGAGAATCCCTTATTTCATGACAAGTCCAATCACATAGAGATCCGATATCATTTCATTCGAGACGTGGTGGATAGATGAGCCATTCGAATCCATAATATATTGAGAAATAATCACATTACATATATCCTCACCAAGGATTTAATGAAAGGGAACTTCTTGGTATTAAGAGAGCAACTTGGAATAATGGATGTGACCCCTCATGAGAAGGGGCATCAATGATCAAGAATGCTGAGCCATCTCTTCCCCTTTGCCTTAGAAGCTCCCAGGGTAAGGAATTATGATGGAGGGATCCTGTGGTTGAGGGATCTATAGACAATAGGGTATCACCCTTACCTATTATCCATAGGGTCAGAGTTTTTTCTCTCGTATATTGGTCTATGCAAAGTATACCCTAGTTCGCATCATACCCACAAGCTTGGATTGTTAGGATTATCATTTCCTATTTATCCAATGGGTTGAGAGAGTGATTGTAGGTGTGTCACCCATCTTGAGGGTCATTTTTGGGAAGATTAGGGAGAAATAGGATGGGTAAGACATTGCATTGACATAGGGTGGAAGATGGTTTCTCCTCCATGCAATGAATCCTATTGCTTGACATGGTGTGGAAGATGTTTTCTCTCTCATGAGATGACATGAGGTGAGATTGTTCCATAAGACCTTCCTCATTTTCCTAAGAGGGTGGTAGCTAATTCTTCCCAATGATTCTTCTTCTTTATATTCGAGAAATGTTTCAACAAATAGATTTGAGCAGAGATGAGACATGATATGATGTCATGATACATATGATTATTACATGATGCAATTGGAATTTATCCCTAGCTAAGAGGGAGTATTAATTCGGCTGCTTAGTGACAAATTCTAACCATGGGAATAAATTCCTCTTTTCGAGAGAACCAATTTTGACTATTGAAGCACTCAATTTGGTCAAGGGAAAGTGTACTTTTGAAGAAAAGCTCACATGTGCACATTTGATCACGTTGACCCTAATAGGAAAATGGACACCATTGGAAGCCTATAAATACTAGTGAAATCAAGCTCATTAGGACATCACCAAGAATATTCTTCTTCTCTTATTCATTGATTGGATCACATAGGTCTGAGGCTGGATCAAGTATATTGGTTTTTACATGTCCAAAATTACAGGGCCCGAAGCTTGTACATGTGTCTAAGGTTTTGGTTCATAACCACATGCTTTCCACTGGAGGATTTTGACTATAACCACAAACTTGAAGGTTCAATAGTGTGTTTGGAATCTCTCAACCACACACATATTTCTTCCTCCATGCAGTTGGGATCTAGGGCTAAAATTTGAAATTTGAAAATTGACCACAATTGATCGCAAATAGGAAAAGTTGTCTTTGATCTATATTGATGTTGGGAACATATTTCTGAATTTTTTTCAATTAATTTTTGTTGGATGATCTTGTATTGGCTAATTTTTCTCTCTTCTTGAACATTTTATGAGAATCTAATAGAAGAAGAATTACAAAGGGTTTTCTTTGTAGTGGATTTTTCCTTGGTCATTGACAAAAAATATGGTGTTTCTTGTTGTTGTGTTCATTGTATCCATTGTCATTGCATTTATTGTTCTATCTTCAATTACTATTGATCATTGGAAATATTAATTACTGGTAAATGATTGCTAATACAACAATTAAAATGGGATAAAGTAATTGAATCAACATAGAGGAGTGTGAAATTTAACATCTAATGAAGGATATCACATATGATACTTTCATATATGAGAACAACAATTAGGTTGGAGTTCCTCCATACAAGTATTTGGAATCGATATCCATCACAAAGACAATTCGAATTATAGCATTGACAAAAGGATAAATGGAAGATTTAAAATTTATTATGGGCTCGAACAATTGTAAGTGAACACACACACACACACACACACACACACACACACAATTAAATCCTTCTTTGAGACTTTCGTTATTGTTGCTATTTTATAACAATGTGAGATTTAGGTTTGCAATATCTCCAAAGAGTGATGGAGGGTGATAGAATATATCTAAAAGTATATTATAACTTTCAATCTCAATACTAAAGGAAATACTTCCTATCACAACCTCCGTAATGAATAAATTATTTTTCCCCATTGAAAGCATGGCCATGGAAATATTGTTACATCAAAGTCTAAGGAGAAACTATAGGGTGATAAATAGTTAAAAGAAAAAGGAAACTAGGATATTATAAGAAGGTGATAAACCCTAATCTCAAATATAAAATATATCCCACTGTCTTTACTAATGTGAAGAAGAAAATAAAGATTGCTAAAATAAGAACAAATTCTCATGCGATTCATAGTAAAAGTGGAAATTTGCCAATTACCATGAGATGAAAAGTTTATCAACTTTCCAATGCTAAGATGATTGAATTTGAGATGCACTTTCTCCTAGATTATGCATTTTATACTAAAATCTAATCTAAATTTCAGATTATTTGTCACAATAATTTTCCATACTAAAAATTTTGCTATCTTTTCAATGAATGAAACTATGGTGATCTTGGGAGACTTCTTTTAATTCTTTTTTAGGAGAGAAATAAAATGATAGAGAAATATGAACTATCTCTTACCCTCTTAAGGTTTGATAGATCATTTTGGTCTTAGTGAACATTAATCATCATCATAAATAATTTCATAACAAAATATATGTGTTAGAAATTAAGCAATATAAAAGGAGATTATATTATAATAAATGGAAAAGAAAAGACATAAACAATCTAAGTATATGAGGTTAATAATCTAAAAAACGTTGATAATCTAGTATAATGTTAAAACTAAAACTAACAAATCAAAGGCTCTTATAACTAAATAATCTAGTTATGACTATTAAAACTAACAAATCAAAGGTTCTTATAACTAAATAAAATAATATCACTTATAGTAATTTAGTATGTAATATCAATAGCTTGGAGGAAGTATCATTATATAAATATCTTGTATTTTATCTACATCACCATCTAAGTTGGAACTTTAGCATCAAGAAAGGGATAAATGGGTAGTGGAGAGCTTAATATTAGGTTGAGAATAATTGTAAATCCATCGACCAATGGATATGGAATAAGAAGATACTCCTATTTTAGTTTCTCACAAAGAACATTATATTATACAATTGTGAAGTTGTTTCGGGCTACAACATCTCAATAGAGCCACATAGAATGATAGATAAAAATTAAAAGTGTTATAACTTATTATCTCAAAACCAACATAAATACACCATATCCTAACATTCTCATAAAAGTGACCCTTTCCTCCATTAATAACTCATATATTAATAGGTAACTAATATACAAGAAGGAGATAATGAAAAGGGAAGACAAGAAGCATTCTTAAGCTTCCTTTACAAAATCAATTCAAAACCATCTATGGATCATAAAGATGCCAAATATTTGCTAAATCAATGGGGTATAAAGGAAGATGCCACTCTACAAAATAATAATAATAATAATAATAATAATAATAATAATACATCTAAAATTAATGAAAATTGTAATACAATAAATAGTTAGAGAATAAAATAACATCAAAATATTATAAGTAGGTGGTTAACCTTTATCTTGGAGATCAAAAGTATTTCTCTATATTAACTAGCATACACAAGATATCAACATTACTAAAATAAGTACAAACTATCACAAGCTCCATAGCGACATTGGGCCATAGAAAATTGCTAAAATGTTAGCTGCCGAAACAATTTTTCATATTTATGACACTAAGAGAGTTGAATATGAAAAAAAATTTCTCCTAGAATGTCTATTCTACACCCACATTAGATATTAGTTTCAAAATATTTCTTATTATATTAACCTTTCCAACCCTTTATGTCATCAATATTATGGTTATTTAGAAACATATCGTTTAAAATTTGTTTAGGAGAGAAATATAATTTTGAAGAAAATGAAGTAATTTATACACATTTCTTAAGGTTCAAAAGACCAAATTTACTATTACTATATGTTAACCATGATTATTATCATTTCTTTTTTGTAAATAAAACTTTTCTCATTTATGAGGAAAATTTACATCCTGCATAGAATAAAACCATGCTATCGACTTCACTCTTACCAAATTTTTTGGCTAGTAGAAAATTTCTAGAAATGCTTGCTTTAAGCCATAGGCAGTTAGCTATCCAAAAATTGAGAGAGACACAATAACATAAAACTAGTAAGATTAATACAAAATAGACTAGGATTGAGAACGAGTGGGGGAGATGGTTGAAAATCACAATGCACATGTTTTTCCATATGACTTAAGTGACCATCCATGTGATCCAAGATTTCTTATAGGCATCAATGATTGCATTAGAGATAAGCAAAGTTGTCTTGCATGTGCCACTGGTTCCATATATGATCATTAATGAAGGAAATGAGTTCATTTCATTCATCATGTGTAGCCTTTGAGTGTTGCTCCATGGATAATTCATGCTTCCTGTGCATGGTAAGCATTTAGAATCTGATCTATAATGTTTGGAATGACATGAAAACCCTTGTGACCCATGGTATTCTTCATGTCGATTAGGAGAATTAGGATTCTAGGTAGGAGCAGGTCATAGTGGAATTGTCGCCTCTCAAGGAGGGAAATTCGATTGATCCTTATCCCCACCACCCCAATGGACACAACCATGTTGGCACAAAATTGTGTGACTAACGAGAACCCATAGAAAATTAGAAATGTAAAGAGGACCTGAGACTATCCATAGACTCGAGATACTTATCGCCAAAACAGAGCAGGAACCATAGACCTTAGGGAATCCCCCATTCTGAACATCCCCAAACCATCTGAGAAACTAAGGCAAACAAAGCAGTTGAATGTATTCCAAACTATTAAGCACAAACCGACCCACATTAGAGTCAGGTTCCAAAACATAAGATTGCCAGCCTTGACGCTTATCCACCAACCATAGGCATGGACTAAATACATAATATAAGTGACTTGACATGACTTAAGGTTGCACTCGCATAAAGACGCTTAAAACCAAAAAAATTAGTGAATTTTTTAAACCTCTTGTAGGTTTTAACCCTGTACAGAAATTACCTGCATACGAATTCTAAATCACAGAAAAATAAACAATGCGAGAGCATAACACATAAAAAACACATATGCACAGAGATTTTCCCATGGATCCCAAAACTGAGACTACCAGCTTAATTTTTCATTATGTTCCTTTCAATGTTACAATACATATTTATACATGTCGAAGCATCCAATACCATGGACCGAAAACCATCACGTCCAAAACCATGGAGCGAAAACCATTGGTAGGTTTGCCCACCCTAATATAGGGTCCAAAAAAAAACTTTCCTGGGGCACTGCCCCGGACCCCATAGAGGGGGGCTACCCACCTCCCCTGTGACCACCCCACTCTGTAATCGGTACAACGAAGGGTGGGCTCCACCCCCCTTCTAACCGCTCGGTTCACTACATAGGTTAGTCATGGAAAGAATATAACACAACCCAATAGTTCATTGCAAAAGCCATAGGCTTTCCACTTATAGGGTAATGCTCGTTTAAAAATGAGCATCTCACAAAGAAGCGTTGGCACCAGTTTGTGGTCGATAAGAAAATGAAGGTCGATTGGAGAAAGGGACTTCCACAGACTAACATGGTCAGAAAGTGGCGAGATTTACTGTTTATATTGTAGAAGTTTGTAACCGGAGAAGGATGCAATAACTTTGCATTTGTATACCACCTCCGATTGTTGTTGCATTTTGAGGCAAGAAAATTGATTAATTTTCCTCACTTCTTGTTGAGAAGCCTTGAGAAGATGGTAAAAAATGTGAACAGTAGTAGTGCAAGCAAGGTTGGAAACAATCTCTGCCATCATGGGCTTATTACGATTGTGGTCAAGAAAACGTTGGAAGAAAAGGGGACAGTGTGGGGAGTGTTCCTAGAACAATTCCATGTAAGGGGTGCATAAGAGTCTTCTAGCATGAGTACAAGTAAGAAGAGAAAGGCGGGGACATTGTCTCCTGCCAAGAAGTAAGGTAAAAGTTCACCAGTGCAAGAAGAGAGGAGGGTCGTTGAGAACACTCTACCCATGGCAAAGAAGAGGAAGACTAGAAGATTGATGAGGAGGAAAACTGTCACCCAAGGAATAAACCAGTCAATTTCTCCAATCGTAATCGATGAAACACCCCAAAGTTCCTTCACAGTTCGTAATCTCTCGGTGTTTGCAGACGTAGTGGCACACACTATGGAAGATGACAAGAATGTAGAAGACGACGTCCTATTGTCAACATTTGTCAGCAGGCTAAGGAGCAGAAAGACAACATCAACACCACATACTGGTGAAGTGCAAGCATAAGAGAATGAATAGGAATAGCATGAAGAGGGTCTTGATAATTTCAGCGAACTAGACATAGAAATCCTTAATGATTTCAAGGGTCAGGATACTAAAGACTCTATGATTTTAGAAGGTCAGGGTATTGAAGACCCTATGATTTTTGAAGGTTAGGGTATTGAAGAGCCTGCGGTATTCGAAGGAAATGTTATTGAAGTCCCTGCAGTTGTTGAAGAGAGAGGAACCAAAACCCCTACTGATTTGGAAAGACAGTAGTCTGAATCCCCTGAGAAGCTGGGAGAACAAGGTGTTAAGCGCCCCAGGGAATAGAGTGCACAAGGCATAAATATTGGTGAGGGCATCAAAACCCTCAATAATGAGAAAAATGTGAGTATAGAAACCCTCGGTGATGTCATAAAACAGGCTTTTGACAGCCTTGACCTCGATGATGATGGGACTTGTTTCGAGTTCGTGGCAGAAAAGACATTCACACCTGAAGATCTTATCACAACACCCTCCACTCTTTCCCCAATAGCATAATAGTAGATCTAGAGAAACAAGTCCATGACCTGGAGACTTTGAACTAGGTCATGAAAGAGTAGAGTTGGCAGAAGCAAAGTGAGGTGGAGTTACCTGCAGAAGTAAAGAGGCAAAAGCAGCAAGTAAAGGTATGGAAGTATGGGGCTTCCAAATGCTATTGACACCTCAAGAAGGTGACTGAGAAGCCGCAAAAATCCCAAGACAAGAAGCCAAAGATAGTAATGTGAGGAATAAACATTGAAGTTTAGGATTGAGAAGCTAGCCATTCATTTTTGAAGGGTTTTTCCAGAGGTAAAATGTTGTGTGAAGACAGAAATAGATTAGGGATGGGAGGATGTTGGTATCCTAAATTGCCCTATTTTTTACCCCATTTCCATCAAAATCAACCACTGTTTTATCTCAATAAGAGACCCTTCTTTCCTGCACTAGTACAAGATAGTTACCCATTCCTGCACATGCTCATATTTTATATTAACATTTATTTCATCACTTTATTCATCATTTTATATGGATTTCATGGCTATTTACATATATATTATAACTTACATTAATTTCCTAGACTAATCATGGAACTTACTATTAATTATGAATGAGTATGACTAGTGCAGGTAGATTCTTGCATTGCCACGAAGAATATCATAAATTTCTGAGAAGCCAAATCTTCCACGAGGACGAGTCTCGATCCTTTACTCTGAGTTTAGTTGTTGATGTACTGAAGCAGGATAACAAGTGTCATGCAATTAGGGAATATTTTCCAAACATAGGTTACGGCCAAGCGAGATTCATGTGTATTATAATTGTTGGCCAAGTTTGTAATTTCAGTTTCTAAGTCTGTTCGGCCAAAAGCCCTGAACAAGAAATGTCTGCAATTAGTGAAAACAGTTAGAGCCAAAAGGATATATGTAATATAGATATAGGTAGGAGGAGGCTAATAAATAAGGAACCATTGATTGTAATTTTTTTTATGTAATTCGGTTATCGTCTCAGCTCTGGGGTTGGACTGCTCTATCATGTATATTTGTCGAATCAAGTAATACAAGAGAATTGACATGATTTTCATACACAACATCTAGTTTAAATTTGTTGCTAAGCTTTCTCGTTCCTTAGAAGGGAAACGAGCTAGTTGGCTAGGGCCCAGCCAACCCAGCTCATTTACCCTCTTTCTTTCCTTATTCAGAAAGAGGTGTGGATATTTTTTTTGCAGCTGTGTGATGTTATAGTTTTATTCTTTATCTTTCAAGTTCTGATTTAAAATATCTTTTGTAGCTAACGTGTGAAACAGATCCGTGGTTTGAGATTTAGCTATGTTTACTTTCTTTATGAGATATCTTTGTTGCATTTCTTTTATTCTCAATCTCTATTTTAACTCATTTTTGATTGGATCATGTAGAGAACTCTTTCTTGCATTAGTGGATGTTGTTTCCTACACTTTTTTTTAATCATTCTTTTGCAGCAAATAGTGAAACACTTCTTTGCATATTATTTCTAGTTATTATGTGAGTGAATGAATCATTAGTTTAGTAAATGTCTTCGATATTAAAAATACACCTTTAAGAGGATCTGGAAGCAGTTGCATAAAATCAACATAAACATACTATACTTGCAGAGAACATAATCATCTTTGAATGGATTACTAAAGTTAGATAACACATGCAAAACACTTAGACTACTCTTTGATTCTTTAGAAGTGATTTTATTTGATGAAGTTTATTTCCTTTGCAAGGTTTAACGAATTGAATCATTTCATTTTTTACAGATAATTTACTTCAGAATTTCATTTACAGTTGTAATTCTTCTCTAGCACATCTTTCAATATTTTCGAAAGTAATTTGGAAACTAGGTGAAGGAAGCTTTGCTTCAGTGCAAGAGTTGGTCTCGTCACAGAAACAGAGTGATCTAATCCCTTAGGCTTAGAGCACCTCCTCTATGACATAAGTCTTCAGTAAGGAAGGTCATATATACTTTTGCACAGATATATTGTACCTACACTAGTGCAACCAATTTGTAACAGTGCAAGGACAGGTTGTTTGTGTGGAAGGAAGATCAGAATGAAGACAGAATTCTGCAAGGGCCCACTTGTCAAACTATTGGGCATCCATTTGAAGATGAACATAGCATTTCATTTCAGTTTTTAAGATTATTTCCATTGTGCGGACTTTCTTTACTTGATTTACATGAAAATTATCTTTTACATTCTAGCACTAGAGTTGCTTTGGTGTCAATTATCTTCCCAATTGATTTCTGATTAATTCTATAAAGTATTTCCTTTAAGTAGTAGGATTAGAGATACGAAAATTTCATACCATTTCTGGGATTGCCTGTGCTTCCTCTCTAAGTTTATGAAACCATCGAGTTGAGAATTAAGTGTTGAGGAGTTTTCTCAAGCACAATTCATGCACCGAACAAGACCAAGGTAGGGTGGAATGTTGAGCTCAAAGCAATTTTCCCCTATAGCCTTGGTGATGGTGTATGACTCATATCAGAGTGGGAGAAGGTTGCGGTGGGGTCCAACGAGGTGCTCCTTCTACAAACGTAGTGAAACCTTTTTGCCCACCTAGAACTTTTGTAGTACCCGATGTTGATCATGGCACTGCTTGTACTTAGAATTGGCTTTGTCCAATATATCATGGACCTGTTAGAATATGTGTTGAACGCCCTCAATGAAGTTTTTAGCCCTATCGGCTTGAAACTAGATGTGAGCCGAATATGCCTAAGTGGATGAAAATGGTATGATCACGTCCATGGGACATAATGGTTGAAATCGTAGCCCTACCTGAAAGGGACTATGGCATGTTGAGCTATGGGGAGCTATGTTGTAGCTTTTCTTGACATAGGGGAGTTTTTCATCCCATGTGTGTGGATACTTAGAGTTTTACATAGTAGAATGTACCTGATCATCCTATTGATGACTTTTGTTTGGCCATCAATTTGGGGGTTAAATTCCATGGACTTAGTAAGTTTGGTATCCGACATCAACCAGAGACTTGATCAAAATGCACATAGGAATCTGTTGTCCTGATTTGAGACAATGGACTATGGGATCCCAATGTGTACCCACACTCGCTCAAAGAACAACTTAGTAGTGGCCTCTTGTGTGCTACACTTCTTGTAGACCACCATAATTTCCATCTTAGAGAATATGTTGATGACCACGAAAACAATGTCATTTCCATGCTTAGTAGAAGTAAGGCCCGACATGTAATCCATGGACATGGATTCCCAAGTTTGACTAGGAGTAGGTACAGGAGTATATAGGCCTTTCTTCTTCATGGTTGCTTTGGCAATGGCGAAGTAGTGCATGATCAAATGTGCTTCCCAACATCCTAATGAATGTTTGGCCAATAAAAATACTTCTACAATACTACCACTACTTTCACTACTCTGAAATGTCAAGCGACCTGACTATAGCACAGCTACCAAATCATCTTGGCACGCTCACTTGAAGGAACATAGATAGGGCCCAGGTGGCATAACAGTGCATCCTGGAGGTGGAACTTTGGACCTTTCTTACCTTCCATGAGTGTCTAGTATGTGCTACTGAACTTTGGATCACTCATGTAAAGATGTGACCACCCCAAAGTCTCGTGCCCACATGAGTTAAGAACAGTGATCAACGTCATGTCTGGTTGTTGGATGAGGCAGTCTGCAACATTATTAGTGATTCCCTTCTTATAATTAATGTTTAAATGGAACTATTGTAGGGATGCGTGCCATTTTTATGGGATTCATTTTACAACTTCCTTTGTGTCTATATGAATTGTAGGGTTTGATGGTCTGTGTGGATGACCATTTCTTTCCCCAAAAAGTAATGCTTCCATTGATGAAAAAACTACAAAATTGAATACATTTATTTTTCATAGGTGGGATACATTCAGATTTTTCCTGAAAGTGTCTCACTCGGGTAAGTCACTAGATGCCCCTGCTAAGTAAGAATTGAGCCAATAGCATAGTCAGGGGCATCTGTCTCAATCTCAAATGGTTGTTGCAGGTTTGGTAATGTAAGAAATGGTACAAAGCATATGTAAACCTCCAACTTGGAAAATGACTTATGTTGGCTTTCAAACCAAAAAAAAAAATCTTTCACTCCAATCTTGGTTACTGAACTTAAAGGCCAAGTTATATGAGAGAACCCCAACATGAACCTGCGGTAGAAATTAGCAAGAACCAAAAAGTTCTGGATCTCTACTAGAGTGGTTGGGGTTGGCCAATCCCGAATAACTTGTATCTTGGCTAGGTCCATATGCACACCCTAAACATCAATGATGTACCCCATATATTAAATATGGGTCATACCTAAAGCGTATTTTTCCAAATTTTCACAAAACTTGTGTTGTCACATTGTTTGGAGGACTTGTCGATTATGGTGGAGGTGCTCTTCCCAATTGTAGCTAAAGATCAAGATGTCATATAGATACACTACCACAAATGCATTCGTGAAGGGTCACAAGATGTCACCCATCAATCTCATGAAGTTTTCAAGGGCATTCGTCAGCCCGAAAGGCATGAACAACCATTCAAAAATTCCCTCCTTGGATTTGAAGGTAGTGTTCCACACATCGAAGGGTTCGATAGGCACCTAGTGATAACCAAAAATCAAATCAATATTTTTGAAATATTTGGCCCTCATGGGCTGGTCCAAAAGGTCCTCAATTTGTGGGACTGGGTACCTCTTCCATACAATGATCTTGTTCAGTTTGATAGTCAATACTATTGAAAATAGCAACTAGAAATGATAAAAATAGAATCCAGTAATTCCAATTTTAATTTTTCCTTGAATTAAATTTGTGAATTAAAATTGAATTTAGTCTCACCAACTATGTGGAAATAGTTAGTTAACTCATTATGGATTAATTAGTTGAATAAATTCAAGTTAGAAGTCTTTCTGAAGTCATGCAAGAGTTATCCCTTAAATTAGGATAAGATTGAGTTATATTTGAGTTGTAATTAGTTAGCTTAGTTTACTGAGTTAAGTATAGTTAAATTAGTTCCAAACTATTTGAGGAATTAATGGTGAGTTATCAGTTAATTAATGCATGCATGCACTTAACAAGTGTACTCCAGTTAATTGAACATTCCCTCATCAAAAACTCATGCATTTCTATTCTGAGAAAGACCCAATTGAGCTAAATGTCAAGGATAGTGTACTATTAGTTTCATGTGTTTTTCTATAAAGGAAACTAATGCATGCAGTCAAGGTAAGGTTCCTTGAGGATTGCGCAGTTCGCACAGGGTGTGAGATCAGTGTGTGAGATTAGTTTTCCACTTGGTTGGAGAAGATCACCCCAGAGGAACAACGCAAGGAAATAGGAGCTTGGAGGGAAAAGAGGAAGGCTTGTGAGAAGCCAGGATTTCCTATGAGCATTTATGAGGATTGTACTGAGAGATATCTAGCTGTGGGAGCTAAGGTTTTGCATAATCTCTATGTATTTCCACCTTGTATGATAATACAGATAGTGGGGTTTTTAGCTGAGGCTTTCCCCAAAGTATTTTCATGTGTATTGTGCATTGATTCTTCTACTTCTGGTTATATGTGTTCAGCTCGATCTTGCTCAATCTTTAAGCTTCTGCAAATTGATAATAGAAGTAGGTTATGGTATTTTTATTTGGTTATATTGCATTATTATGTTAATCTACAGTCAGATTCTGTAGATGGTCTTAGAGTGAGATTTGTAGAGAATTTGCAGAATATCTACAAATACAGACTCTCCAAGTCCCATCCTTCTTTAGTAATAATACAATTTTTCTCTGATAGGGTGATGATCTTGCCCTGATGTTACCTTTCTACAAAAACGCTTAAATCTACCTCTTAATCTCAGTGTTGACTAGAAGAGAGCATTGATAGATCGACCCATTGGGGAGCGAGGCACCTGGGATTAGGTCGATGGATTTATTGCCCTGACAATGCAGAAGCACCCCTATAGGTGAGGAGAAAATGTCTTCATAATCCTCCAAGACCTTGTTCATATGTTGTTGCTGTGTAGAGAAGCCCTATCTAGATGTTGTGGCCACAATATTTTTCTTTCCCTAAGGGTGGATCATAAAGAGAAAAAAAATCCTGGTCTGTGAAATTATCTTACTACATTTATTTGTAGTGATCAAAGACATAGTGGTAGGAAGGTCCACCTGTAGTATCTTGTGCAACTTATTGACCAAAGTAATACTCATAATGCAAGTTATAGACTCATATACAATATGTCATTTCCATAAGTATGGTTGTCCTAAAAAAACATCACAAACTTCAAGAGGGGAAACATCACACAGTACCTCATTTGTGAAGTGATTGATGTTGTAGGGAAAGAAACATTGTTGGATCACACAGAGATCTCATCCTTGGTGAAGCCACCTGATGGTGTATGGCTACAAATGTGTTATAGTTGGTAGGCCCAACTTCTTCATGACCTCTACTAAAATGATGTTCTTTTGGCCCCCACTGTTGACAATGAACTGTAGCAGAGAACCCTTCACCCACATCCATGAGTGGAAGAGGCGTTCCCCCTCCTCTAGATCTTCAGGCTCGTTCTTCTAGATCTTGGTGGTGGCCATGGTGGCACTAAGCTCTAAATTAATGACATACTTCCCTTTTTCATTCTCGTCGTCAGGTTGTGACTGAAATTCAGAACATTTGTCTGATTCAAAAGCCACTAGTTGGCCTGCCACTCACTTGTGTTGTTAGTGGAGCTCCTACGGAACTCACACCATTTTCCCATGTCCTTCTTTTTCTTCATGGTGTTGTTATTTACTTGCATCTTCAACAGGTTTTCCTCCGTCACCCCACCTTGGCTTTGTACTTTTATCTATTGTTTGGGGGCACCTTTCCCTTGATTGAGATTCAGGAATCCAAAGACTCACTTCTTCTATTTAATCTTCTACTAAATATTGAAATCATATTGGTATGCCTTGCCAAGCGAGGGGATGTCCAGGAATCCCTTCTCGTCCTAGATGTACCTATGTAGGAAGTTGTGGTACTTGAGTACTAAATTTCATTCAGAATCCTTGATAGCTAACTTCATGCGAAGGGTATCGAATACATTGTTAAATGCTAACACGTTTTGGTCCCTTCCCTGCCACAATGTGGTTCACTTTATGCATTTATCCTCATAGCTCCCTAGAGTGTAGTACTACTCCTTGATGGCATCCCAGAATAAATTCTGAGTGGGTGCAGTTGAATATAGTAAAGGTGCAATTTCATCCTTCTTCTTAGAGTAGGTCTTCTAAAAGTCCTTGACATGGGGGGTGACTTTGAGAAGTGGAAAAGTAATATTTTCCCAATTGGAAAAATCATGAACAGAAAAATATCCTTGTAGCAGATTTAACCATTTATCTATGGCGTCTGAATCTATCTAGCCTTCAAATATGCGGATGTCAAAGTTAACTTGTACCTTAAGGAGTGTGGTGCTTCCAGAGTAGCTACTAGAAGAGGATATGTCACCCTTAGGTAGTCGCTAAAGGATCTAACACATTCCTTTGTTGCTCAAGGGCTTCTTCAAGCAAGTTTTGAAAGGATCTCCTACCCCTTCATCTTTCTTCTCTTCTGCCATAGGAGGCTATCGGGATTTGTGAGGTTGGTCTTACAATGGTTCAACTAGTTCGAGCCCTAACTCCTTATATCCCATCCTCATTGGGGACATGAAAAGAAAAATAGAGAAAGAGTGGATTGCTTTGATACAACTGATTTGAACTTAACCAAAAATGCAAAACATTATAGATACAACCATAGACACAAATATGCAATAGAAATAACACTTCATTTCATTAATATCAAATACTAAAATATGCTTACAACAGAATGGAAATAAGACTAGCTTGGGTGATGGTCGCTTATCTCTGAGAAGAGATGTGGTGGCTACATGACTCTAAAGCTTGCTATGATGATGCTCAAGCACCTATTTATTATTCAACAAAAAGGGAAAACCATAAACAACCAAAACCATAACCCTCAGAGATGGAATGCCAAGAGTTTGTGGGCCCCATTGGTGTTAGTTGGGTAGCCAACTTCCTGAGGGCGTAAATTGGTCATATCATCTTCATTTTGTGTGTACGATACCTTGTTGGAAAGATATGTTTGATTACTATAGGGTTTGTGTATATGTTTTCCAATGGCTATGGCCTAGCTGTGAACCTCAAAAAAGCCTCATTTAGGGGGTCAAAACTGCTGTGGAATTTCAGGACCTGAAATGTTTCTAAAAATAGTAAATGCTACAATAAACAAGAAAAGATTTGAAACCAAATAGAGGTCTAGGTGGAATAGGTGGATGACCACAAATATCCAACTCAATCATTCCTCCCTTAGGAAGAAATGGTCTCCATTGTGTGCAGAGCTTCCATGAGGAGAGGAATTTTTTTTTGCACTTGGTCCTTGGTGAACCACTTGCCCTCATGAAGGTGTTGGCCTACTTTAACATCTCGATATCACTAGAACCTTTGTTGGTGACTGTTTTTTATCTACATCTCCATGATCTAATTAGTTGTTGCATGTTCCAAATAGTCTGGGTTTAACTCTGTTGGTGTGAGTCGTTCTACAATGTTGGATGTGTCCGACAATGGTTGAAAGTATGGCAAAAGGTGACCTACATTGAACACTAGGTGCAGATCAAGGAAGGGTGGAACGTTGAGGTTGAAGGCACTTTCCCCTATAGCCTTGGTGATGGTGTATGGACCATATCGCAGTAGGCAAAGCTTGCAGCGTGGTCCACAAAGGCACTCCTTATGCAAATGTAGCCAAACTTTGTCACCCACCTGGAACTTGTGCAGTACCTGATGTTAATCATGGCGCTGCTCGAACTTAGCATTGGCTTTGTCCAATATATCATGGACATATTAGCGAATGTGTTGAATGCACTCAATGAACTTTTTGTCCATCTCAGCTTCAGACTAGAAGTGAGCAGAATCTGCCTGAGTGGCTGCAAATGGTATGCCCACATCAATGGGACATAATAGTTGAAATCCAAGCCCTACTTGAAAGGGGTTGTTTTGAATTGAGCTATGTAGAACTATTTTTTACTTGTGCTTGAAATAGGGGAGGCTTTCATCCCATGTGGATTGATGCTTTGAGTTGTACATATGGAGAATGTGCATGACCATATTGTTACAACCTCAATTTTGCCATCAGTTTTGAGGTAGAAAGTCTTGGATTTCGTAAGTTTGATATATGGCATCGACCAGAGAGATAACCAAAATTTAGTTACGAATATGTTGTCACGATCTAAGGCAATGAACTTTGGGACCCCAAAGTGTACCACCACTCTCTCAAAGAATAGCTTAGCAGTGTCCTCTAGTACGATGCTCTTCTTATAGGCTGTCATAATGGCCATCTTAGAGAATCTATCGACGACCAAGAAAATACAGTCATTGCCATGCTTAGTAGAAGGAAGGCTGAACATGTAATCCATGGATATGGACTTCCAAGGTAGAATAGGAGTAGGAAGAGTAGTATATAGGCATTTCTTCTTAATGGTTGGTTTGGAAATGGTGCAGGTAGTGGAGTATTAAATTTACTTCCCAATATCCTGACAAAGGTTCAGCCAACAAAAATACTTCTATAGTACTACTACTATTTTATCTACTCCGAAATATCCAATGACCCAATTGTAGTGCACCTACCAAATAATCTTGGTTTACGCTTTCTTGAAGGAACAAAGACTAGCCCAAGTGGCATAACATTGCATCCTGGAGATGAAAATTTGGAACTTGCTTGCCTTCCAAGAGTGTCTGGTATGTGTTCCCGAACTCTAGATCACTCTTGTAAAGATGCAGCCACCCTAAAGTCTCATGCCCACATGAGTCGAGTAGAATGATTAGTGCCATGACTGGTGGTGAGATGAGAAAGTACGCAACATTAAAGGTGTCTCCCTTCTTGTACTTAATGTTTAAATGGAACTTTCACAGGTATGTTAACCATTTCTAAGGTCGATCATTCTGCAACTTCCCTTGTGTCTATATGAACTATAGGGGTCAGTGGTCTATGTGGATGTCGATTTCCTCGCCCAATTTATAAGTCTTCCATTGAGAACATGCTTTCACAATGTAACACATTTCTTTGTCATAGGTGGGATACCTTCAAAATATTTCTGAAAGTGTGTGACTATGGTAATCCAGTAGAGGCCCCTACTAAATAATAACTGCACCAATAGCATAGTCGAAGGAATCTGTCTCAATCTCAAATGGTTGTTGCAAGTCTGGTAATGTAAGCACTAGCGCAAAGAAGAGGCAATGCTTCAACTCAGAAAATGCCTTCTATTGGGTTTCAAACCCAAAAAAAAAATTCCTTTCGCTTTGGCCTTGGTGACTTGACTTAGAGGCCAAGTGATATGAGATAAACCCAACACAAACCTATGGTAGAAATTGTCAAGAACTAGAACGCTGAGGAGCTATGGTAGAGTGGTTGGGACTGGCCAATCCTGAATGACTTGCATCTTGGCTGGGTCCACATGGACACCTTGCTCATCAATGATGTACCTGAGATATTAAACCTAGGTCATGAAAAAAGTGATTTTTTCGAAATTGGCACACAACTTGTGTTGTTGCAGGGTTTGGAGGACCTATCGAAAATGGTGAAGTTGCCCGTCTTGACTCTAGCTGAAGATCAAGATGTCATCTAAAAAAACCATGAATGCATTAGTGAAGGGTCACAATATGTCCTCCATCAATATCATGAAGGTTTTAGGGGCATTCACTAACCCGAAAGGAATGACCAATCATTCGAAAAGGCCCTCCATGTATTTGAAGGCTGTCTTCCACACATTGGAGGGTTTAGTAGGAATCTAGTGATAATCGGACTTCAAAGCAATATTTCTTAAACATTTGGTACCCTTGAGCTGGTCTAGAAGGTCATCAATCCATCAGATTGGGTACCTATTCCATACAATGATCTTGTTCAGGGCTAGATACTAAATACCGAGTGTACAGGTCCCATCCTTCTTCTACAGGGTGATGAGCTTGGCCTGATGTGCCCTTTCTACAACGACTGCTAAATTTTATTCTTGATCTCATCATTCTCTAGAACAGAGCATCAATAGATCCATCAATTGGGGAGCAACGTTCCTGAGGTCAGATCGATGGAGTTCTTGACCTAATAGTGTAGAGGCACCCTCGTAGGTGACGAGAAATTGTCCCTGTACTACTCCATGACCTTGTCCATCTATTGTTGTTGTGCGGAGGATCACTGTATGGAAGTTGTGGCCCCAATCGCCTTCTTAACCTAAGGGCAGATCATAAAGAAAACAAATTTCCTAGTATAGGAAATGATCTTACTGCATTTCTTTACAGTACTCAAAGAGATGGTTGTAGGAGGGGCTACCTCCGGTATACTGTACAACTTATTTCCCAAAGTGATAATCACAGAGCGAGGTATAGACTTATATACATCATGTCACTTCCAAAAATATGGTTTTCCTTATTGTACATCACAAAATTCAAGAGGAGAAACATCAAACAGTTCCTCATCCATGAAGGGCTTGATGTTGTAGGGAAGGCAGAACTGCTAGCTAATAAGAAGATCTCGCCCTTGGTGAGGCCACCCAATGGTGTATGGTTATTGATGTGTTGTCATCAATGGGCCCAGCTGCTTCATGACCTTTGCTAAAATGAGGTTGTTTTGGATCCCGATGTCGACAATGAACTTGAGAGGAGAACCCTTCACCCACATATGTGAGTGTAAGAGGTGTTCCCCCTCCTCTAGATATTCAAGCTCATTCTTCTACATCTTAGTGGTGTTCATGGTGGCACTAGGCTCCACATCAATGATCTCCTTCCCTTTTCCATTCCCCTTGTCAGGTTATGACTAAGAGTTAGAACATGTGTCTAATTTGGAAGCCTTCACCTCAGTTAGTGGTGACTGCTTGGTCCGACACTCACTTGTGTTGTGAGTGGATATCTTATGGAACTCACACAATTTTCTAGTTTCCTTCTTTGTCTTCGTGGTGTTGTTCTTTACTTGCGGCTTCGGTGGGTTGTCCTCGGTCAACCCGCCTTGGCTTTGTTCTTTTCTTTGTGTTTTGGGGGCCCCTTTCCCTTGCTTCATATTCACATATCCAAAGTATTGCTTCTTATATTTAAACCTCTTCTCAATCTTGATAACAAATTGGTATGTCATGCCGAGTGACGAGATGTCCAAGAACTCCATATAATCCTAGATGTACTTATGTAGGAAGTCGTGGTACTTGAGTATCAAATGTCACTTAGAATCCTTGATACCCAACTTCCTGCGAAGGGTATGGAAACCATTGGTAAAGCCTTTTACATCTTGGTCCCTTCCCTACTACAGCATGGTCCACTTTATGTATTTATCCTCATAACTCCCGACAGGGTAGTACTGCTCCTTGATGGCATCCCAGAATGAATTCCAAGTTGGTGCAGCTGAAAGTAGTGAAGGTGCACTTTTGTCATTCTTATCAAAGTAGGTCCCCCACTAGTCCTTGGTGGGGGGTGTGACTTTCAGAAGTGAAAAAGTAATGTTTTTCCTAGCTACCAAAATCATGACCAGAAAAATATCCTTCTAGCAGATTTAACCATTTATCTACGATGTCCATCTATATGACCTTCAAAGATGGGGATGTAAAGGTTAACTTATACCTTAAAGGTTGTGGCTCTTCGATAGTAGCTTCTGGAAGAAGATGTGTCGCCCTTGGGTAGTTGCTCAACGATTTGGGAAGAGTTCTCCATCATAGTGTTCCTCTATCACTTGAGGGCTTCTTCAAACAAGATTTTGAAAGTATCTCCTACCCCCTCATATTTATTCTCTTTTGCCATGGGAGGCCATTGGGGTTACCATGGATCTTCTTACAGAGGTTCAACCAGTTCGAACCCTAATACCAATGATCTGAACTTAAACAAGAACGCAAAAATTATAGATATAACCATAAATACAAATATGCAACAAAAATAACACTTCATTTCACTAATATCAAATACTAAAATATGCTTACAATAGAATGGAAATAAGACTAGCTTGGGCGATGGTAGTTTATCTCTCAGACAATATGTGGCGGCTACATGCCTCTCAACTATGTTACAATGAGGCTCAAGGGCCCATTTATTATTGAAGAATAGTGAAAAACCATAAAAAACCAAAACCCTAACTCTAGGAGATGGAACTCCAAGTGTTTCCAGCCCCTTTGGTGTTTGTTGGGTAGTCAGCTTCCTAGGGTCGTAGCTTGGTCATATTAACTTTGTTTGGAGTGTTATCACCTGGATTGAACCTCAGGCTGAAAGAAGGAAATGCCAGGATAACCAAAAACCATACTTAGCCAAGTAGCTAGCCAACTAGGCCGGGAGAGGGCTCTCTCCTTAAGGATTTTAGCCAAGATGACTATATCTGGAAAAGTAGTTTAGGCTAGTTATAGTAGCACGAAGTTCTGATTGGATTTTGAAAGGGTTTTGTGGATCAGGAGGAGCTGGACATTTTAAGGCTAGGGAATTAGGTCAAAATTGTAGGGTGTTCAATGGGGAAAGGTAGGAATAAGTTTTAGCACTCTAGGGCTTGATGGGTGAAACATTTTAAGACTGGTGAGAGGCTAGGAAGAGCATGTTATTACCATGGATCCTTCCCAAACTGTAGAAAACATAAAATGGTGGATGTTTCCCCAAAACAGAGCAGTGATGTAATGAATTTTTCCTATCAACTTGAAATCATTCACTTAGAAGCAATGAAATGATTAAAGGAATACAGAAAACATAATAGCATATAATCACAAGAGAAAAACTCTACTAAAACTCCATACCACATGGATCCCATAAAAATAGCTGCAATTGTTATTAATCTCTTGCTAAACTGCTACAAATGATGTACAATCAAGGTCTGAGCATCCAGCTGAGTCCAACCCTTTACAATGAGAAAGAAGAAGAAGATATAGTCTTTCTTTCAACCTCCTCCCATCCTCAGGGGTTGAATCCCTAAGATGAAGAGCTAATCTAACCAACACTGAACAAGAAACAGGAATATAGGCATCTTAACAACATGCCTCTAAAAGTGAAAAACTGATTCATTGGAGCTCAATTTGACTTTTAATGTAATGAATCTATCCTCTACTATTAATTATCCATCCTATTTACATTACAAACATCATTTACAATGGTAAAACATCCTCCATGAGAGAAAATCCATGAACACAGTAAAAAAAATGGAAAGATAGCCATCCTATGCAAATTTGCCTTCAGCGCGGTGCTAGTGGGCCAATACGCAGTGTCACTTTTACGTCCCATTTGGACGCCTTCCTGGAATCCAAATTGAGCATATTATATCTCATTGGAAAGATCTTCAAGTATACATTCCAAAACACCTAGAATTTCGTCATTTTATGCTCAGTTGGCCCCTTGAAACCTCATTCTCCCAATATTTCTTCTGTGTGTCCAAAAAGTGGCAGAAAGGTCATTTTTAGGGTCTTTTTTCACTTTTTGGTGGACCAGTTTTGCCCCAAAAAATTAATAAATCCATAGGTCGCATGTACTCATCACTCTAAATCTAAAAATGGAAACCATTTATGCATTGGGTGTCCCTAGGAAAACCGCAGCCCCTATGGCGCTGCGTCTTGAGCCCGAATTTCTGTCTTTAAAATTTCAAAATTTGCAAATGACAAAAACTCTTCAAAACTTGATCAAAATGGGTGATAAGCACCATCATAAAGTATCCTTATGAGCCAAGGAAGCTTCAGCAAGAACCCTAAGCCTATCTTCCTCCTTTTTGCATTTTAGAGTCTGCCTTAGCCCCACTTTCATCTTTCTGACCCTCATATTACAAATTTTGTTTTGGGCCCTGTAATGTTAGGCCATGTGCCTAATGATATGATTGTCACTATTGGCCTTCTGCAACATATTCTCTAGGTGGAAATTGACTCTCTCAATCGAAGTCTCTCTATCATCTTCAATTCCCTTATCAATAGGAGTCAATGTGATATGTGCCTCTTTGTCACTTTGTCATTTTACCTTGAGAAGTTCCAAATCAATGAGGACCTCCTTGTCACTCAAATAATTGTTTTCTTGTTCCAAATATGTGACAACATACTTGGCCCTCTCAAATTGTCCATCAAATCTTGGACTTGAGCCTCCCTTTTCTGTATGATCATGTCCTTTATTGTTTCTTCATCCTGTGCCTCTAAGTGAATTTATTTCCACGGCATGACGAGTATAACACTGCTATGGCTCCTCATGATCTATCAAATCAAAGTCCCTCTCTTTCCTTGATGGAGAAGGAAAAGCCCCTTCCACATCCTATAGAGCTAGAATTTGCCTATGGGTTGATGAAGAAGGCAAGGTTCCTTCCACATCCCGTGGAGCAAACACTTGCCTATTAGCTACAAAAAATCTCCTTGAGCCCCTATTATATGTCATGTAAGTACCAGGAACCTCAGTAGCTCTAGTCTCTTTGGCCTCCTCATCTATTTTTACCTGAGTACTACTAGAAGGCCCCCTTGCATCTTGAGACACTGGTGGAGGAATTTGAGGACCCCTAAAGATGTCATCAGTAATGAATGTCTCCCAAGAGACGTTGATGAGGCTAAGATGATGAAGCACAATCATCCTGATAATGGAATAATGATAGAGACTCCTCATCTGCTAACGGTATGGCTTCTTCTGCACAAAATGTGCCATCTTCTCAATATTCCTGAACAAGAAATAAGGGAGGTTTAACATCCTCACCACGGTTAAATGCATGAGGATCCTGATGTGACAGGTGTACATCCTAGAAAATCTGCCCTCACAAGTGAAATATTTCATGATAATTTTCATCCTAGGGGCATACTTTCCCTCAGGGAATATGAAAGGAAAAAGTATTTTCACCTCATTTCTATACCTGGGTTTGATATAAGGCTCATAATAATGTTCATCTAGGTCATGTGCCTTGTACGATTTCTCCCCTACATTTGGAATCATAGTGGCATTTGCAATAATAGAGGGTGAGACTGTGAATGTCACCCTAGCAAGAGTCACCTTGTTTTCCTGAAGATGAGCTACAAAAAGTCTGGTGAGCTTAGGGTGGTGTTGAACTCTCTCTACCTACTCACAGAACTCATAGCACCCTAGATGTCTGAAACAAGTGATAGCTAACTGAGAGGCCTGCAATTCTCTGAGGTTTGATGGCACCTCCCTAATAATTATGCATCCCTTGTGTAGTTTTCTCTGATGCCTAGGTCTATATGTTGAACTATCACTTCTTGTGTTTTCCTCCTCCTCATAGTTTTGGTCTTATTTTTCCATGTTTGCAAGGTTTGAGGCTGTATACTCCAAGAAAAGGGCTAAGGGAATGAGCAAGAGTGATTTTAGGAGTGAGGGGATGGGAGATGACCTAATGGGATAGAAAATGAATGAGGGAGTAGGAATCATAAAAATGAGATGGAGGGCTTGGTTTGTTTGAGATATTTCTTTTCAGGAAGAGGGATAAAAGTATGTGTATGTTATGGAATGATATGGGGAAAGAGTTTAAAGTTTTAGTGATAGGTGATAGGAGGAATAATTGGGTTTAGGGTTTTAGGCATAACTAGGGGAAATTTAGGGTTTCACATTTACCATGGGGAGTTATGCTTAAAAGTTAGATTTGCAAACCAACAATGTAGCATGGGAAGAAAACTTACTTGTATCAATAGAAGGAGGGAAATCTGGAAGTTTTTATGAAGTTTGAGGCCTTTCTGGCCCTTCTACTCAATGCGCAATGCCAACCCACAGACACACAGTGCCACCTGCAGAAGCGCAACACAGTTTAAATTTACACTATGAAAATCTCTAGATGTGTGGCACCAGGCCCATATGCACAATGCAAAACACTCAATGCACAACGCCAACCCTTCTGCCTGGAACGTGTAGCACGAGATTGTAGAAGCACAACGCACCTTCACCACTGCTCCAAATGCACAACGCCACCGTCCAGAAGTGCAGTGGCACGTATCCTTTGCCCAAAACTCACTCAACCTTTCCTCTTCTCCTCAGTTTTTGACTCCTTTCTTGCTAAATGAGAATTATGAACTTGAAAATGAAATGTGAGACCTTATATAGGAGTAAATTTTGATTTTTCACTTGAAAAACCCACTTTCTAATGTTTCTTGACCTTCTTTAAAACTCTGTTTTTAATGCCTTTTCTTCTTTGTTTCTTTTCAGGTGGATAATCTCAACTTGAACTGATTTTTTCACTGCTTCTTTGTCTTGCAGCAAGAAGAGATGCTTTGGTGTAGCCAGGATCATTTATTACATAAAGTGACTTAAAATTACATAAGAAATACAAATTAACTCAAGATACTCTGTTTTCACCTCAATTTTTGAGTTGAAAATTACATTAGCTTAAAGGACAACTATATAGTGACTATGACCTACTAGCCATCATGCTCGACTTATTTATCATCCTCATACTCTTTTTTCCATTTATTTATACGTTTAAATCATGCTCTTGACCTTGGAAATGAAACCATAAGACCTAATCAAAAAATTCCCTATGACCTAATGAAAGCATGATTGCAAATTGACCATCAAACCATAACTAAAGACAACCTGAAGAAGGGTTAGCAAGTATTCTCTATGAGGGATAAATTTATATTTTCGGAAGAGAGGACAACCATCAGTGGATCATTTTGACATGACCTAATGAAATGATGTAAAAATTTCAGTATGGGACCCCTAAAATTAAAATTCAAAGAGCAAATTTGATCCCTGATGGAAGTATGCAGATACTGACACTAACATTGGCCTTATTGGGGATGGAAGCTCCTTGGAGATGTTAAGAACACCGTAAGCTAGGTGTCTTATCCATTGGGAAATATGGTCAAACAAACAAGAAAAGTGAAAAATGACTCAATACACACTGAAAACTGACTCACAACCAACTCTAAACTTGACTATAAACCAAATCAACCAAACTTGACACAAATCATTCAAACTTTATAGCCTTCACTTTGGGCCCCAAGCTCAGATGATAGTGTACTTGTAACCTTATAAGGAAAAGAAAACTAGTATATACAGTGAAGGTGAAGTAATTTCAGGGAACAACCTCAAAAGTAGTAGTGCTTTAGGAGCCTACCATTCACTGGCCGTCCTAAACATTCCTGACCATCCATTTCCTTTAACAAAAATGCATCCTGTCCTCGATAAGCTGAGATTTTATATGGTCCTTTCCATAAATTTTCAAACTTACCATGATTTCCCTTTTCCTCATTTCATGCATCCCACTGCAGCACTACATCTTCTAGCTAAAACTTTTATGCCTTGGTTTTGCGGTCATAAATTTTCTTTATCTTCTCTTGCAACTGGAAAGTGTTTTGTAAAACCTCTTCCCTTGTTTGTTGAAGGTGAACCATTTGATTAATTCTATGCTGAATATCATCCTCTTCATTGCCAGCTTCTTGTAATAATCTCATGACTGGGACTACAAGTGATGTAGGAAATATTGTATCAATATTATAAACCATCTCAAAAGGTGACATACCTATTGATATCTTGTTGCTCACTCTATCAGCCCATAAGGCATTAACAAACTTTTGATGCCAATTCTTCTTGTTTCCCTCCAACATTTTCTTGATAATATTCACCATGGATTTATTTTATGACTCAACCAATCCATTTCCCTGCTGGTAGTATGCCATGGAATGACCCAATGTAATATTGTACTTGTTTCAAAACTCAATCATATTCTTGGACTTAAATGTTGCTGCATTATCTGTTATAATCTTGTGAGAGTAACCAAAGCAAGACAAGGTATTAGATTCTAAAAATTGGATAATAACCATCTATGTGGCTTGCCTTATTGGAATGGCCCCAATCCACTTGGTGAAGTAATAGGTAGTTGTCAAAATCCATCTATTTTTTGCTGATGATGTGGGATGGATTGCTCCTATGAAATCAAGTCCCCACTATTGGAAAGGTGCATTTATTTCAACTAGCTTAAAAGGAAGAGGAAGAAACTTCCTTTTTCCTTGAAAAACTTGGCACTCATGGCAACCCATAACTATCTAATATAAATCTAAAAACAAAGTTGGCCAATAATATCCTGCTCTTAACAATTTGTTAGCTATTGTTTTCCAAGACAAATAACTGCCACAATCACCTCTATGAAAATAATTTATTACCTACTGAGCTTCATCTTCAAGCAAACAATTAGGAAGAATTCCTCCTAGATCTTTCCAATAGTGAGCACTATTTAAAATGTAGAATTTTGCAAACTTTAGTTTTAGTGATCTACCTTTACTTCTTGACATTTCAGGAGGTGGCAACAAATGCTGAAGAACATAAACTATATCAGAATATTAAGTTGATTTGAGAAATATTTCTGATACTTGAATGAGTGAGCCACCATCTTTGTCCTCTGACATTTCTACAATGAGATTTATGTCTAGAGCATGCAAATTTGATTCAACCATCAGCTTTTCCAAGCCTTGTCCTTTGATAAGTTTGGTAGGTTTAATCTCAAGATCATACTCCAACATTGCTTCTATCCACTTACCTCTTCTCCCTATCCGGTCAGTTTGCATGAGAACATCGTTGATGACTACATTAGGAACATACGGTATAGTATGTAAATGCAGAATGTATACTCTAAAATCCTTCAATGCTTTTATAAGAGCCAGTGCTTGTTTTTCAATGATATTGTAACACAAGGTAGCATCTCGAATAGTCCTACTAAATAAAGAAATGGGTTGCTCCACCTAATCCCTCTTTTGCAACAACACCACAGCCATGGTGTGCTCGGACACAAATGAAAATATAATAAAATCATGAGTATAATCAGGACTGATCAAGACTGGGGCTGTGGTCAAAGAAAACTTTACCAAGTTGAACGATTTCATGGCATCCTCAGTCCATTTCACAGCGTTGTTGTTTTTCAACATATTAGTTATTACACGTAAATGCTCAGCCAAATTTGGTACAAATTTGCGCGAGAAATTCATCTTACCATTGAAAGCCTGAATCTCCTTTTCATTGTGCAGAAAGTCTGTATGTTGGATTGCCTCCACCCTTGAAGGATCAATGCGAATACCATCTTTCGAAATTATATGACCAAGGAGTTTACCCTTGTCCATGGCAAAAAAGACACTTTTTTGGGTTTAGAGAAATCCTAAACTTCTTACATTTCTGAAAGAAAATCCTTAAGTAGTCCAAATGCTCATATCAGAACTAGAAAATACCATCATATCATCTAAATAAACTACCAAGAAAACATCCTTCTCATTAGAAAAAGCTATGACCATCGCCCACTGAAAAGTGGCTCCGACATTCTTCAATCGAAAGGGCATTTTGGCATACTGAAAAGTTCCCCATGGTGTTGTGAAGGCAGTTTTGTCTTGGTCTCTTTCATGCACCAAGATCTCATTATAGCCTGAGTAGGCATATAGTAGTGACATTTGTGATGCTCCAACTACTCTTTGCAAAATATGGTCCATCTTAGGAAGAGGGTAATTATCCTTTAAGGAAACTTTGTTGAGGTTCTGGAAATCTATGCACAACCTTATTTCTCCGATCTTGTTTCATACTGGGACCAAATTTGAAATCCAATTAGAAAATCTAATTGGAACAATGATGCTAGTTTTAAAAAATATATTTACCTCTTTCTCAATGGATGTCAGTAGCTTTGGATTGATTCTTCTCAACTTCTATCTAAAAGGTTTTTGATCCAGCTTGATAGGAATAGTATGGTGAATGATATCCTTGTCATACACTTTCAAATCTGAATTCAGAAAGTAATCTAACATACTTAGCTTTTACTTTGGGAGACAATGCTTTTTATAACTTTACAAGCTTGGGTTGGTTAGCTATCCCAATATTTACATCTTCAACTCCTTTGTCCATGGGAACCAAGGTTGATTTTCTTGCCACATCATCCTGATCAAAAAGCTCCTCTAAAGGTATGAGACCTCTAGGAATAATATTATCCTTCAGTTGTAAAACCTCCATATGATTTACCTAAATACCTTGTTCATCGGAATCAGAAAAATCATAAATGGAAGCATTCTTAAGCTTTCCTCATCCTGCAAAAAGGCATTAATTTCATTTTCATCCAAAAAAACTCTCCAATACCTCAAATTATCAGGAATAGCAAGCCTATGTTTGACATGAATTTCAAATCTGTTGCTAGAATTCTTTGGAATCTTCAAATTGCTAGTCGCAGTGGCAAGTGTATCTACAATGATGTTTTGAGTCCAGGGTACTGCTGTTAAGGTATATTTTAGAAACATACTCAAAATATCCATAACTACATTTCTATAGGCTCTCAACCACAAATGTTTTTCTTGGTATTAACCTTTTACTT
Source organism: Pinus taeda (assembly GCA_000404065.3). Classification (NCBI taxonomy): domain Eukaryota; kingdom Viridiplantae; phylum Streptophyta; class Pinopsida; order Pinales; family Pinaceae; genus Pinus; species Pinus taeda. The sequence continues at coordinate 49,754 of APFE030282053.1, forward strand.
GTTTAATCACTAGCTATGAATCACCATAAACAGAAATCCTTTTCGCATCCAGTTTCTTCAAAATATTAAGACCTGTAATCAAAGCCTCATTCTCTGCTTCATTATTAGAGCAATCAAAATCTAACTTCTAGGAACATACTCTAACATTACTTGGGATTTTGGCTGGATGGAAAGCAGGGATTCAAATCTAAATTCCAATACCAGCACCGTCCTTACCTGTTAGTTTCCTATACCAATAGGTTTCACTTTTCATGATTGACAGTGGAAGTTCTAAATATGTTCATCCCTACATGCTGCAGTGGTTCGATATTTTGTATACAGACAAAGAAAATTAAAAAATGAAAATAGGGTATGCCTTAAAAGAATAATCAAAGGGCAAGAATAATTGGTCAGAAAAAATAGTGAAAATCAACCCCAAAACCAAGAGACCAAGAAAGTGGCTAATCAAAATGTCACTGTTATCTTATTTGCAAGTTCACCATGTGGAGATACTACTGCTTATTATGTTTAATGGATGGCCCAATAGTTCAATCTGGACCATGCCATGTTTGAATTACTGTTGTAGAATAGAGAAAGAATATATGTCCAAACAATTCAAACTTGGCAGATGAGTAGATAGGTAGAGGAAATAAGGAGCCCAACTGCTTAATTTGGGCCCTTGGAAGAGATAAGGGTACATTTAGATAGGAGGGAAGTCAAAAGTAAAGAAAACATTCAGGGTTTGCCAGTTCAAGTGCACCCAATCCAAAAGAAGAAAAAATGTTAGGTGTATTAAGTTGGGTAGGTAGTTTGAGGTTGCAGAAGCAAGTGTGTGATCATTATTTGTCTTAACAAGAAGCACTCATTTCATCAATGACACAAGTACCAAGGCAATTGGTTGGTGGTACAACAGTGGAAGCATGACTAATTCCCCTCCATTTCCCCCAAAGATCACTTACTAACATCCCCTCAAGGACCTTGGGACTTGCCCAAAAAAGTCTAGTTTCACTCCATTTTTCATGAGATACCAAATTGACATTTGAGTTGACTTAGTGAAAAGAGGCCACATTTCTTGTGTAAACATCATCATTCCACTAAACCTAGCATCTTTCCCTACAGTTTCACTCCACAAAGGCATACTTACCTCTAATTTTACTATTTAGCTCCCTAAGTTACTTCCCCATCCCTATTTCATTAAAAAACTATATAAAACCCCAAAAAATACTAAATATCCCACCCCATAGCAATATAGCTATATAATTTAAGTTTCGGGAATATTAAGTCCATCTGGGACTTTATAATAACCCTTCCGCGTCCTAAACCTTGGGATTAATTTAACCTTTGGTTAAATTAATAACCATAATCCACCCCCCACTCATAAACTTTATTGATCTACCCTCTGCGCTCATGATTTAAGTCTTTTGTTTAAATGTTTTAATCAAAAGTTAAACTATATCCCAACACATACCCATAAACCCACTAACCAAAGTCTAAACAGTGGCCCGCATGTTAAAGTATTAAAAAATGTGGGTCCCGCACCCTCAAGCTGCACGCCACTCGTCATCAGTCGTTTGTTGTCCGATATCCCGCATTGCAAATCCAAGGATGGGTGATTATTTTGAAACCCCGATTCGTCGGTGTTTAGCGTCCGGGAGATAGGTGGTTTTGCTTTCGTACCCTCGCCACGTGTCGTTCTCTTAGCATGATCAGAGCCCCCATCCCTAATACCACCCAGGGCCAAAGGTGGTGCGGGATAATACCATAAACTGCCCTCTGACCCCTGACGTCAGCACCACGCCACTGTGACGTCACGTCTGCATCGACCTTCCGCTGCCCTGTGTCCTTGCCACATCACCCCCCTGCGTCACCGCCACGTCAACGTGTCCTCTGCCACGTCATAGTCAGAGTCAGCATCCACGTAATCATGCCGTACCCGCTACCCGCCAAATGATGTCATGATGACATCATCTCGAAAAGCGCCAAAAGCACCAAAAAGTGCCAAATTTGATAAAAAACATGCGAAATGACCGTTTTCTTTCATTATCATTGGTCAAGTTTGGAGATCTACGCACGCTGTTTTACGTCATTTTACCACCAAAGTTCAAATTCAAGCAATCACGTCATCGCCGCCTACAACTCCAACTCCATTGTTCGCCATTGTACCAGCTCAACACCCTCGGCGCCGTAAAAACCAGGTAACATTCAAAATGCCACACCAAGTCGGAGAGGGCACATCCACAACTGCAGCTTCACAGGCAAACCAAGAGACATCTACATCAACAACAGGTACAGCGAAAGGAAAAGAAGTGATGGGGGATGAGCAAGAAACAACTACAGAATAACCTACCACCTCCAAAGAGCAAAGTCAAGGGCAAGCCCCTGCACAGCAAATTGAGGCATCACAGATTCCATCCTTGCAAACTCCTCTTAATGAAGAAAGAGGTAAGAAACAAGAGAGGGAAGAAACCACACCTCCAAGTGGGTTAGCACAACAACCTAAAGCCAAGAGGTAGAGAATTGATCCTCAAGTTGAGGAAGAGATTAGTGAAGAAATCATAGAGAGCCTGAGGACGGAGAGAGAAACAAGCCAGCAAACAGCTACGAGCTCATTCCAACAGGGGCAAGGCAGGCAGCATAGTACAGAGGTGTCTTCCTCAAGACAGCAAAGCAAACCACCACCGGGCATTAAAGGAACTTTCATGGAAATAAAGGTTCAAAATGAATTGTTAAGATTACAGTTGTATGATCAATTCCTGAAAGCAACACCCTCCAAACAACAAAGATTGATGGCAGCTTATGACATCAAGGAGGAAAAGATGATTTTAACTCATTTTAAGCCTAAAGTTAAAAAGTATGAACACTCAATTGGATTTAGAGAGAATGTCTTCCTCGGCCAAAGATAACTGAATAAAAACATTGGACGAAATTATTGTGGATCTAGCGCATGATCCTAAGGATCCCAAGGGCATCAGGACCCTTATGAAGAAGAAAGATGATGATATTGTTGCACTAAGAAAACAAGCAAAGCTGCCTGCAACTATCCACCCTCAAACTGCAGAGCTTGTGAAAGAAAAAGAAGTTGATGATACCATGGATCTGCTCATGAGGATGAATCAAAGGATAATACAGATGGAGGAAGAGTTGGAAAGAGCACTGCAAGGCAAGCGGGGAGAGTCTACCTTCCAGCCACCTCAAATGGCTCCAACTATTGTCACTTATCCTCCCACACAAGCAGTCGCAATCCCTCCTATCATTTCGGCATGCACAACAGCTACATCAACTACGGATGCTACAACAGCAACAACAACACCAGTATCTAGCATGAGTATGGAAGACATGACTAAAGCAGTCAAAGAGCTAGAAATTTAGGTGATAGAGGTGAAGGAGGCCAAAGATAAGTTGGCCAAGCTAGAGGCAAACTATGACAATTTCAAGATGATAGTGGCTGAGAAGCAAAGGGAGATAAAAGCCTTGGACAACAGAATAAATGCCTTAGAGAAAGAACTGGCTTTAGACAAGACTCTAGCTGAAATTAAAAAGATTCTGTGGGCCAAAATTGGCCAATTAATTAGTGACCAATGGCGATCAATTCAGGCCATACATGAACAAATAGATTTGATATGCCTAGCTCAATTTGAAACTCAGAGGGCTAGAGTAGCATTGGGATTATGCCCGAGCAAGCCAATAAAATGATTCATTTCCTGAACACTCATACAAAAGAGGAATTGGCAGTATTAGAATTCAGTAGCATAACAGATACCATTCTGACAGCGAAAAAGGTGCTAATCATGAGAAATTTTGTGCAAACTCTGGAAAGAAAGTGCCAGGAAATGCAGGCCGAAATAAATGACTTCAAAATAAAAATAACAGCATTGCAGACCAGATGATTACCCAGCCTATTGACTAGTGCTGGAAAATTACTGTCCTATGAACAATATACTACCAGAATCAATAACTATGTTGCAAATCAGATTACAGCATCTTCAAGTTCCTCAGAAGAAGCAGGACCTCCCTCTGGGCAATCTCTTTATGCCAAATTGGAAGACTTGTTTTATACTGAGCATGAAATCAATCATCTGTTTGAGGTCCCACCCAATTTTTATGGATACACAGAGGCTGATGAAACACTCATAAAGATAAGAAGACATCAGCTACCTCTAGATGATTGGTGGAAAGCAATGCTGGAAATTTTTCCCAGGTAATTTTGGTCTTTTCCTCCTTTTTCAGCATCAGTTTTTTGGTCAGCTACAGGTCAGTAAAGTATGAATACAACAGGCAGATGGAAGTCAGAGCAGTGAGTCAGCAAAGCACTAGGACAACAAGCCCATAAAATGGCAAATTAAAGGCACAGCCTCAGCCGACTCAGTTGATCCCAAAGGTCAAATGTCTCTGAAAAAATAGATAACTAGCATACCATCAATTACTACAACATTTATTTCCTTCATCTACTTCCCTGAAGAGTTGGTGATGAAATTTATTGCGTGAAGACTCATCGATTAGATATTTTCTATCTCGTTTTTGTATATATACCTCCCCATAGAATGTATTTGGGGTTGGTGATTTTCTTTCTGGACTGCGATGTAAAATATCAGACTGTATTAATACAAATTGTTCTTGAAGTTCACTATGTCTGAAACATATGAAGGTGGATTGGATGTTCTGGGACCTATTACAGGATTCCTATGTCATTCTATGGAACAATAAGTTATTCTAAATTGTGTTTTATGTTCTCTATATTCGTAAATCTCATATATGTTTCATAATCTTGATAACAGAGAAGAAGAATAGCATCAGATTTGTTTGAATGCACCCTATGTTCAATCTCTACTGTTAATTATGTTTTCGTCAGGATTAGCCATGAATATGAATTATTAACTGCTCATGTATGCACTAATTCTTTCATTTTGAATACTGTTTAGGAATCCTTAATTGCTCCTGCATAATATTCATACACTTTCCCTTTTCCAGTATAATGAAAGATTCTTGATTTCCTTTCATTCATTGACTTCATTCCATCATTTCCAGATTTGAGAATTGTTCCTAGATTGCCTATACTGCTCTGTAGCATTACAATTTCACCAAGAAACACTTTCAACAATTACACTTTCAATGACTCGATGGCCCAATGGAAAAATCTGTTTTATACTTGCAACCCGGCTCTGTTTGAAATCACCATCCAACAAACTTAAAACAAAACCCTGTTCATCATAACTAGCCTAAAATACTCCAAAACAAAGCTAAATTTCAAAGAGAGAGCCCTCTCTGGTTGCAGGTAGGCTAGGACCTGCAGCTAAAAGATTGGCTAGTGGTTACCTCAGCCGTATTCCCTACAGGAGGTAGGGAACAACCTGAGTGATAACATCATTGCCGACTCTAATGGGGACTAATCAGTTTCCCTATTTCAACATAGTCAAAGGAGATATCAAGCTTCCTATTTTCCAAAAGAATCTCCCGTGAAGAATTGTTTAAAGCTGTGATTATAAAACATTCCCAGAAAAAATACCAAAAAAAAATCTAGAAGCTGGCTTCAAAGAAGAAGATTCGTTACACCGGGTCACACCCTGACCCAGATCCTCCAGCTATTTTTGAAAATCCCAATTTAATTCCTAAGATCCTTAGGAAACAAGAGCAACAAGAAGATTTTGCTGATTCAGGTCCTGAAGCAGTTCAGTAAAGCTATATTCCAACCCCTACTAAAGCTTTAGTTCATCCTCATATTACTCCTACTTCTCCTAGTTCTTCATCCACCTCTCAAAGCCCCTTGTCCACTTCTCCATCTACTACACATATATCTACCATCGTCCCTACTGTTCCAACTGTTCCACTACTTCTCGTTGTTCAATTTATCCCTATAAATATGGCCAACAGATATGATCCCTTGCAATTACCTGCAAATCCAGGGGCTATGCCTCATGATTATCAAAGTAAGATCACTTATTTTGATGGTGCTAGTTCCTATACAGCCCAATAGCACACTAAAATGATGCAGGACTATTTTGAAAACTATGAAGTTGGTGATGATGATGTAAGGATGAAAATTTTTGTTCAGAGTCTAATTGGTGATGTAAGGACCTATTTTAGGTCGCTTACTACAAACTCTATAGGTAATCCGAAGGCCCTATATCAAGTCTTCTTAAACATATGGGAAAAGAAGAAAGGCCCTTTACATATTTTAACTGAATATGACAATTTAAAAAGGGGTCCACAAGAAATTGTCCAAGACTATTGTGCTAGATTTAAAAATGTATACAATGCCATTCCTTAGAACCTTAGACCCCCACCTGACTTAGCCTTGATCAAATTCCCTGATGGATTTGATTTAGACATGGCATACCAATTGAGGGAAAGAGCCCCTCCCAGCTTAGCAGACATGCAGAATATAGTTGTTAGTGTGGAGGAAAACATGATTGCCAAATGAAACTGGGCTAGAACTGAAAGAAGAACAACATTCAAAGAAGAACCTTCAGCATTTGAATAGAAGTTAGATGCCATCATCAAAGAAATGGACAGATTAGGAGATAGGGTGGACACCATTGAAAGAAAATCATCATGGGAGGGTCAAACAAGCAACACTGCCAGAAATCCTAATTTTAGAAAACTAAATGTTGGAAGGACTGGCCCTGATCAGAATATTAGACCTCCATTTCAAGAGAATTATGCAGAGGCCTCAACCTCAAGTGAACCGACAGAGGACCCTCACGTTAACTTAATGGGCCTAGATAGCGAACAACAAGTTTTCCTAACTCAAGATGACCAAGAGGCCCACGAATTCAACCAATTTCAAACCAAATCTGGAGAGTCATTTGATTTTAGAGAAGGCTATGATCCAGCAGTCTATGAGGTTCATAAACAGTACAAATTGAGAAGCAAAACAATAGATGTGCCTCAGCCTACCAATCTAAAAGATACTAAACAACTAAAGAAAACAAAGGATAAAGTTGTCCCAACAGAATCCTCTGATAAAACCCACCCAAAGTAAGTTACTGTGGAAGATGTATTAGACTTACAGCCTTCAAGAAACCATTCATTCACATCCCATTCTCCAATCAAATATTTGAATAACCCTCCAGAAAATAATTTCAAATGAGATGCACCTTATAACAGCATACATAATCAAGAGAAGGTCAATGAAAACTTAGTTGAAAAGGAGAAGCTTGCTGCCCAAAATATAAATATTCAAATAGAAAAACCTTTTAACTTAGAAACAGAAATTGGCAAGCTGAAAATAGCCATTCCTCTCTCTGAATTGGCCAAACATGAAGTTTACAGACAACAAATCAATAGGTCACTGCAAATATCAGAAAATAGGGATGCAGTCAATATTTTGGATGATCAACCAGAACTAATTTTTGGTCCAGAAGTCAATGTTAAATCAGTAGATGGAGGAGTTCCTCCATTCCATGTGAGCTTAAACATTCATGAAAAAGTGTTACATAATGCAATGTTTGACTCAGGTGCTTCCCATAATTTAATGCCCAAGTCAGTGATGGAAAAGCTAGATCTAGACAGCACAAGACCCTACAAAGACCTGTTCTCATTTGATTCTATCCAGGTCAGGTGCCTAGGCCTAATAAAAGGTCTTTGTGTCTCTTTACTCCAATATCCAGCCAAGACAATCTTGATGGATGTGGTGGTAGCTGACATTCCACCTAAGTATGGTATGCTTTTGTCCAGATCTTGGGTACCAAACTCCAAGGATCCTTGCAGCTAGACATGTCATATGCCACGATTTCAGTCTTTGGCTAGCCAAAGAGATTGTACCGGGAAACATTGATGAAATAAGTGGTTAGCAGTCAAGAAAAGCCACAAAACTTCCCCATCTATTCTATTCACTCTAACATGGATTCATTTATCTTATACAATGTTGACATGTGTCCCAAAACTGATGTCAAACCCCTGAAAAGACAAACAGAAAGCATGAATGAACAATCTAGTGCCCAAAACCAAAAGATTGTTGACATGATTGATACAACTAAGCAAAATGACATATCATATGAGTTACAAAACCCAAACCTGCCTACTGAACAAGCTTCCAAAACTATTAAGGCTATTCATGAACAAGAAATATTATGGTACTTAGAGTTTGATGGGTCAGTGAATAAATTAGGAGCAGGGGCAGATGTTTGGATACATAACATGCATAATGACCATGCTCAAGGTCATGCATATAGGCTAAATTTCATATGTACAAACAACATGGCCGAATATGAAGCACTTCTATTAGGTCACAAGCTGATTAGAAGTCTAGGGGCAACTAAGATTTCAATTCTAGGGGACTCTGATTTAATTATACAGCAGATGAAGAGAAATTTTGTTACAAACGATATCAGGCTAAGGTCTTACAGAGGAGTAGCAATTGAATTACTTAACAGCTTCTTAGAATTTCAGCTCACTAAAATTCCAAGAAGTCATAACTTACATGCACATAGTTTGGCAAATTTTGCCAGCACTTGTAAACTTCCTTTTGAGCCCAATCACCACTTCACTGCTGAGATCAAACATAGACTTGTTGTCCCAGATAATGTGAAAAACTGCAAGTATTTGAGAATGACACCCAAATAAATAATTTCTTGACATTAAAAGAAGAATTATCAAGTATAAACATTGACACAAGCACCATCGAGCACCGAGAGAAAATAGACCGAAGTGAGCAAAACATATTAGCTAAAACAACAAATTTGATTTTACATCCAACAACCTTTGACTGTAAAAACTTACAAAAGCTAAAACAAACAGATTTTGGTGAAATGATTGAGGAAGAATTTGAAGTAATCGAACTAAAGGATAATTTCCTGCCCACAGGTTTAACTCCCTTAGAAGATATTTTTGACTCAAATGACATTCCTAGAAAGCCAAAAATGCAACCCCTAAATGTAGAAATTGAGGACTGTAACATTGGGACCATAGAAAATCCTAAAATGATAAAACTTTCCAAAACATTACCTCCTTACAAAAAACTGAAATACATTGAGTTGTTTAAATAGTTCCAGGATGTGTTTGCATGGAGTTATGAGGACCTCAAGTCCTATGATACTTCAGTCATCCAACATATTATACCCTTGAAAGAAAATCAGAAACCTTTTAAACAAAATCTTAGAAGGGTGAATCCTATCCTCCTTCCCCTGATTGAAAAAGAAGTTAAACGAATGTATGAAGCCAGAATCATTGCACCTATCAGGTTCTCTGAGTGGATTTCAAACCTAGTACCCACTAGAAAGAAAACTGGAGAGATAAGGCTTTGTGTTGACCTAAGAAATTTGAATAAAGTCTCTCTCAAAGACCACTATCCCTTAGCAAAGATGGATCATATCCTTTAAAGGGTAGTGGGAGCTTCTAGGATCTCATTTTTAGATGGCTTTTCAGGATTTAATCAGATTTTGGTTCACCCAGATGATTAGGATAAATCTGCCTTTACAACACCCTTGGGAACCTTTAAATATGTCAAAATGCCTTTTGGACTAAAAAATGCAGGAGCTACCTTTCAGAGAGCAATGGACATAGCCTTTGTTAAGGAGATCCATGATTTCTTAGTTATATATCTAGATGACCTTACTGCTTTCTCAAAATCAGACCAGGAACATCGAAAGAATTTAAGACAAGTGTTCCTAATTTGCAGAAAATATGGCATATCATTAAACCCAAAGAAATCACTGTTTGGCCTAGAAGAGTGCAAACTCCTAGGACATATAATTTCAAAAGATGGTATAAGAATAGATCCATATAGAATTCAAGCTATCCTCCAAGTGCCTGACCCAAGGAACATCAAAGAATTACAAGGTTTTTTGGGTAAGATAAATTCCCTGAGAAGATTCATCCCCTATTTGGCCGAACTGATAAGACTGTTGAATAATATGATGAAGAAAGATTCTAAAGTCAAATGGACAATAGAAGCCAAGCAGGCCTTTAAAGAAATCAAAATAGCTTTGACAAGAACATCTGTTCTTACAAGTCCCAGGTTTGATAAATATTTCATAGTCTTTTCCTTTGCATCCGAGCATACTATTGCTGCTATCCTATTACAAAAAGATGACTTAGGATGTGAGAAACCCATTTCTTTTTTCAGCAAAGCACTGAGAGATGCCCCACTCAAATACCAAATCATGGAGAAGCAAGCATATGACCTTGTGAAGGCCATAAAGGATTCCAGAGTTTATATCTTGTACTCTCACATAATTGCCTATGTTCCTAATGCAGTGGTTAAAGATATTCTTACCCAAGAAGGAATTGAAGGTAAAAGGGGAAAATGGATAACCAACATTTTAGAATATGGCATTGAGATTAAGCCAACAAAACTCATAAAAGGACAAGGGCTAGCCAAATTAATGACTGAAACCAACTTCCAAGCCCTTGACATCAATGAACTGGATAACGAACAGGAGATGGCGACTCCACAGATCAATCAAGCCTTCTTACGATCACCCCGGTATACTGACATATGTTTTGTATTGTTAAACCTGCAAGATCCTCCAGGGTTATCCAGAACTAAAAAGAGATTCTTGAAAATGAAAGCTTCAAGGTTTTCTATCATAGATAATGTATTTTTTTGGAAAAATCATGAAGGTATTTTTCTTAATTGTCTAACATTGGATGAAACTGACAAAGTCCTTAAGGAATTTCATGCAGGAGATTGTGGAGGACACTTGTATTAGAAATCAACAGCTGATAAAATCCTAGCGGCTTAATTTTATTGGCCCTCCCTGTTTGTTGATGTTAAAAAATTTGTAATGTCTTGCCATAAATGTCAAATCTTTGAAGGGAAGAAAAAGCTCCTACCCCTGCCCCTCAAACCTATTTCAACTGAAAGACCATTTCAACAATGGGGTTTAGACTTCATTGGGGAGATTCACCATTCATCTTCTAGCCACCATAGATGGATATTGATAGCCACATATTAATTTACCAAGTGGATAGAGGCCATCCCTTATAGGCAAGCCAATGACTCAATCATCATACAATTCCTAGAGACCAATATCGTGTCTACATTTGGCTGTCCAGAAAAGATCATTATAGACAATGCAACTGCCTTTAAGTCCAAATGAATGATCAGTTTCTGTCACCAATAACATATTACCCTGGGTCATTCCACAGCCTATTACCCTCAAGGTAATGGCCTAGCTGAATCCCCCAACAAAAGCCTCATCAACATTATAAAAAAGGTCCTGGAAGAGAATAAAAGAAATTGGCACAAAAAACATGTGAATGCACTATGGGCAGACAGATTTACCATAAAAAGGTCCATTGGAACAAGTCCATATGAATTGCTGTATGGTCTAGAGGTTGTTTTCCCCTCCTCTTTAGAAATCCCTGTGGTCAAGTTGCTACAAGAAATACAAGCAGAGCTAAATGATATTCGGAGAAGGATCAATCAAGCTATTCACTTGCAGCAAACAAGAGAAGAAGTTTATCATAGAACTCAGGTGTTACAAGATAAACTCAAGAAGATCTTCGATAAAAGAACAAAAGCTCAAGACTTTTTCATAGGAAACAAAGTGCTGAAATGGGACTCCAGGAGGGAAGATAAAGGGAAACATGGGAAATTTGATTTTCTTTGGAAAGGACCATTTGTGATTCAAGCTGTAAAAGGTAACAACACCTATTTTCTCAAGAGTTTGGATGGCATAAATACTGAAGAAGGCCCAGTCAATGGGAGAATGCTCAAACATTATTTTGATCGCCTTTGATGAACACAACATAGCTATATATTGTACATAAATATGTGTATTTTCAATATTTTTCATTTACAGCAGTTGGATAAGGGACCAAATGCAGCAAATTTTGAAGAAAAATCAGGGAACCATATCACTTTTGATGTATATTTTGAATTTACCACAAGTTATCAAAAGGAAAAACTTGGGAAGTATAAAGATGATAATTAACACTCAGAGAAACCAGCAAGAAGCAGAGCTGCAATTTCATACAGATCAGCCTTAAAAAGCACTGCATACATGTTACAAAGCATTCTGATCAATGGCCTTCAAAACAAGGAAGTTTTAGACTACAGCAAGAATTGAAAAATAAGGCAATCTCACCTGTTGTTCTTGGCTTTCACCAGGAAAAGCCATCCCCAAGTGGAGCCACTGTTAGGTTCCTATACCAATAGGTTTCATTTTTCATGATTGACAATGGAAGTGCTAAATATGTTCATCCCTACATGCTGCAGAGGTTCCATATTTTGTATACAGACAAAGAAAATTAAAAAATGAAAAGAGGGTATTCCTTAAAAGAATAATCAAAGGGCAAGAATATCAATTGGTCAGAAAAAATAGTGAAAATGAACCCTAAAACCAAGAGACCAAGAAAGTGGCTAATCAAAATTTCACTGTTATCTTATTTGCAAGTTCACCATGTGGAGATACTGCTGCTTATTACGTTTAATGGATGGCCCAACAGTTCAATCTGGACCATGCCATGTTTGAATTGCTGTTGTAGAATAGAGAAAGAATATCTGTCCAAACAATTCAAGCTTGGCAGATGAGTAGATAGGTAGAGGAAATAAGGAGCCCAACTGCTTAATCTGGGCCCTTGGAAGAGATAAGGGTACATTTAGATAGGAGGGCAGTCAAAAGAAAAGAAAACATTAAGGGCTTGCCAGTTCAAGTGCAGCCAATCCAAAAGAAGAAAAAAGGTTAGGTGTATTAGGCTGGGTAGGTAGTTTTAGGTTGCAGAAGCAAGCGTGTGATCATTATTTGTCTTAACAAGAGGCACTCATTTCATCAATGACACAAGTAGCAAGGCAGTTGGTTGGTGGTACAACAGTGGAAGCATGGCTAATTCCCCTCCATTCCCCCCAAAGATCACCTACTAACATCCCCTCAAGGACCTTGCGACTTGCGCAAAAAAGTCTAGTTTCACTCCATGTTTCATGAGATACCAAATTCACATCTGAGTTGACTCAGTGAAAAGAGGCCACATTTCTTGTGTAAGCATCATCATTCCACATTCCATTCAGTTCCTATGTCTAAGTTTCACTTCATAAACTTAGCATCTTCCCCTACAGTTTCACTCCACAAAGGCATACTAACCTCTAATTTTACTATTTAGCTCCCTAAGTTACTTCCCCATCCCTATTTCATAAAAAAACTATATAAAACTCCAAAAAATACTAAATATCCCACCCCATCACAATATAGCTATATAATTTAAGTTTCGGGAATATTAAGTCCATCTGGGACTTTATAATAACCCTTGCACGTCCTAAACCTTGGGATTAATTTAACCTTTGGTTAAATTAATAACCATAATCCACCCCCCACTCATAAAATTTATTGATCTACCCTCTGCGCTCATGATTTAAGTCTTTTGTCTAAATGTTTTAATCAAACGTTAAACTATATCCCAGCGCATACCCATAAACCCACTAACCAAATTCTAAATAGTGGTGCGCACGTTAAAATATTAAAAAATGTGGGTCCCGCGCCCTCAAGTTGCACGCCACTCGTCATCAGCCGTCCGCCATCCGATATCCCGCATTACAAATCCAATGATGGGCAGTTATTTTCAAACCCCGATCTGCCGGTGTTTAGCATTCGAGAGATAGGTGGTTTTGCTGTCGTAACCTTGCCACGCGTCATTCTCCTGGCGTGATTGGAGCCCCCCTCCCCAATACCACCCAGGACCAAAGGTGGTGTGGGATAATACCATAAACCTCGCTCTGACCCGTGATGTCAGCACCACGTCACCATGACATCGGCATCGGCTGGCCACTGTCCTGTGTCCTTGCCACATCACCCCCCCCCCCCCCGCGTCACTGCCCCGTCAATGTGTCCTCCACCACGTCATGGTCCGAGTCAGCATCCACGTCATCGTGCCGTACCCGCTACCCGCCAAATGACGTCATGCTGACATCATCTCAAAAAGCACCAAAAGGTGCCAAAATTTCATAAAAAACAAGCGAAATGACCGTTTTCTATCATTATCATTGGTCAAGTTTGGAGAGCTACGCACGTTGTTTTACGTTGTCTTACCACCAAAGTTCAAATTCAAGCAATCACACCGCTGTCGCCTGCAACTTCAACTCCATTGTTCGCCATTGTACCAGCTCAACACCCTTGGCGCCATAAAAACCAAGTAACATTCAAACTACCACACCAAGTTGGAGAGGGCACATCCACCGCTGCAGCCTCATACGCTGCCCAAGAGACGTCTACATCAGAAACAGGTACAGCAAAAGGAAAAGAAGTGATGGGGGCTAAGCAAGAAACAACTACAAAATAGCCTACCACCTCCAAAGAGCAGAGTCAAGGGCAAGCCCCTCCATGGCAGACTGAGGCATCATAGATTCCAGCCTTGCAAACTCCTCTTAATGAAGAAATAGGTAAGAAACGAGACAGGGAAGAAACCACACCTCCAAGTGGGTGAGAACAGCAACGTGAAGCTAAGAGGCAGAGAATTGGTCCTCAAGTTGAGGAAGAGATTAGTGAAGAAATCATAGAGAGCCTGAGGAAGGAGAGAGAAACAAGCCAGCAAACAGCAACCAGCTTGTTCCAACAGGAGCAAGACAGGCAGAATAGTACAGAGGAGTCTTCCTCAAGACAGCAAAGCAAACCACCACCGGGCATTAATGGAACTTTCATGCAAATAAAGGCTCAAAATGAATGTTAAGAGTACAACTGTATCATCAATTCCTGAAAGCAACACCCTCCAAACAACAAAGATTGATGGCAGCCTATGACATCAAGGAGGAAAAGATGATTCTGACTCATTTTAAGCCTAAAGTTCCACAACCCAAAACAAGTGCAGACTACATAAAGACAAACCTAGAAGTCCTCTCCAAGGATATACACCCAATGGATCAAATAGAGCTACATAAGAAAATAGGAGAAATGGTTTATGCCACTCTAGCCGACAAGGCCATGCTGGCCCATCAACTGAAAGAATCATTAAAAAATACAAACACTCAATTGGATTTAGAGAGAATGTCTTCCTCGGCCAAAGATACCTGAATAAAAACATTGGAGGAAATTATTGTGGATCTAGGGCATGATCCTAAGGATCCCAAGGGCATCAGGGTCCTTATGAAGAAGAAAGAGGATGATATTGCTGCACTCCGAAAACAAGCAAAGTTGTCTGCAACAATCCACCCTCAAACTACAGAGCTTGTGCAAGAAAAAGAAGTTGATGATACCATGGATCTGCTCATGAGGATGAATCAAAGGATAATACAGATGGAGGAAGAGTTGGAAAGAGCATTGCAAGGCAAGCAGAGAGAGTCTGTCTTCCAGCCACCTCAACTGGCTCCAACTATTGTCACTGATCCTCCCACACAAGCAGCAACAATCCCTCCTATGATTTCAGCATCCACAATAGCTACATCAACTACAGATGCTACAGCAGCAACAACAGCACCAAAATCTAGCATCAGTATGGAAGACATGATGAAAGCAGTCAAAGAGCTAGAGATTCAGGTGATAGAGGTGAAGGAGGCCAAAGAAAAGTTGGCCAAGCTAGAGGAAAACTATGACAAGTCCAAGATGACAGTGGCTGAGAAGCAAAGGGACATAAAAGCCTTGGACAACAGAATAAAGGCCTTAGAGAAAGAACTGGCTTTAGACAAGACTCTAGCTGAAATTAAAAAGATTATGTGGGCCAAAATTGGCCAATCAATCAATGACCAATGGCGATCAATTCAAGCCATACATGAACAAATAGAGTTGATAGGCCTAGCTCAATTTGAAACTCAGAGGGCTAGAGCAGAATTGGGGATTATGCCCGAGCAAGCCAATAAAATGATTCATTTCCTAAACACTCATACAAAAGAGGAATTGGCAACATTAGACATAAGTAGCAAAATAGATACCATTCTGACAACAAAAAAGGTGCTGACCATGAGAAATTTTGTCCAAACTATGGAAAGAAAGTGCCAGGAAATGCAAGCCGAAATAAATGACTTCAAAATAAAAATAACAACATTGCAGACTAGAGGATTACCCAGCCTATTGAGTAGTGCTGGAAAATTATTGTCCTGTGAGCAATATACTACCAGAATCAATAACTATGTTGCAAATCAGATTACAACATCTTCAAGTTCCTCAGAAGAAGCAGGACCTCCCTCTGGGCAATCTCTTTATGACAAATTGGAAGACTTGTTTTATATTGAGCATGAAATCAATCATCTTTTTGAGGTGCCACCCAATTTTTATAGATACACAGAGGCTGATGAAACACTCATAAAGATAAGAAGACATCAGCTACCTCCAGATGATTGGTGACAAGCAATGCTGGAAATTTTGCCCAGGTAATTTTGGTCTTTTCCTCCTTTTTCAGCGTCAGTTTTTTGGTTAGCTATAGGTCAACAAAGTACGAATACAACGGGAAGATGGAAGTCAGAGCAGTGACTCACCAAAGCACCAGGACAGTAAGCCCATAAAATGGAAAATTAAAGGCGCAGCCTTAGCCGACTCAGTTGATCCCAAAAGTCAAATTTCTCTGACAAAATAGACAGCTAGCATACCAACAACTACTGCAGCATTTATTTCCTTCATCTACTTCCCTGAAGAGTTGGTGATGAAATTTATTGCTTGAAGACTCATCGATTAGATATTTTCTATCACATTTTTGTATATATACCTCCCCACAGAATGTATTTGGGGTTGGTGATTTTCTTTCTGGACTGCGCTGTAAAATATCAGACTGTATTAATACAAATTGTTGTTGAAGTTCACTGTTTCTGAAACATCTCAAGGTGGATTGGATGTTCTGGGACCTATTACATGATTCCTCTTGTCATTCTATGGAACAATAAGTTATTCTAAACTGTGTTTTACGTTCTATATATTCGTAAATCTCATATATGTTTCATAATCTTGATAACAGAGAAGAAGAATAGCATAGGATTTGTTTGAATGCACCCTATGTTCAATCTCTACTATTAATTACATTTTATTCAGGATTAGTCATGAATATGAATTCTTAACTACTCACGTATGCACTAATTCTTTCATTTTGAATACTGTTTAGGAATCCTTAACTGCACCTTCATAATATTCATACACTTTCCCTCTGCCAGTATTGTTGGCATTATGATTTAGGTGTTGTCGTTGATGGCAACTCACTCAGAGGTTTGATACAGGTGATGGCAACTCATTCAGATGACAGATCAGAATGTAGTAGGTCAAGAGGAGGTATACGCAGGTTGACCGTGATGAAAGTGCGTATATACGCTGGTTAGCGGAGATAAATGCGCGTATACGTATACACGCAGGTTCACAAAAGGAAAAGCGCGTACATGGTTTTGGTCCGTGGTGTTTGGTCCATGGTGTTTTGGCATTGGTCCATGGTATTTGGTTCGAAATGACAACCCCAAGTATTGGGTCCAAGTTATTGTTTCTACATGGTTTTGGACCATGGTATTGAGAAAAGCCTAACCTATATAAGGAGAAGATCATTAGGAAAAAGAAAGAAGTAAGGAATAAATGTCTGATGCAGTGGGAAGATCTAGGATTGCTAGTTATCGGTTTTTGCTGCTTGGCTCGGGTTGGATATGACAGTGAAGGTATAAGTAATTATCTTTAGATCTGTATGCGGGTTGTCTCTGGTGAAAGCGCATATACACACAGTTGTGATATAGTCAAGTAGCGTATGCATTATGAGATTTGGTCTTTCAGGTTGTTGTTGATTCTAGTGGTTGTTGCAGAGTTCTGGGCTCTGATTTGTGTTCTTTGTTTTGATGACAGGGTTTTAGTGATTCAGGATTGAGTGATTTAGAAATTTATGATGCAAGTATAAGTTGATGATTGTATTGCAGCAGTGATTTTTTTTTACTCATGGATCCAGTCTAAAAATTTATGAAACGTGGTCCCTAGAAGAAAGAGAAGGTTGTAGCCTTCTGTAGGCTGGCACCTACGTACTAGTATCTTGGCTAGTGTAGGAGCTAAAGGGGGTTGTAGCTCCCTTCCAGGTGAAGTTGGAGAACAAGAGAGGGTTGTAGCTCTCTGTAGGTTGCAGCCTGCATACTGGTAAAGGATTGCACCAGTACATTGTAAAAGAAGTTTCTTATTAAAGGAAGAAAGAGACGAATTGCAGCAGGTGGTTTTCACCCACATTGGGTTTCCACCTTATATCATGGTGTTCATGGATGCTTCTTATGTGTGATGATATGTACTATTTTACTACACCTAATTACTATTAATAAGGTTAATAACATTCTAATGCATTTACTGAGGATAAGCTAACCGAATCATAAGATTACTGCATGTACGCTGGTTGCATTTAACACAGTCACGTATATACGCAGATATACTGAACTAAAGCCGTGTATATAAATCTGAGTATGAAAAATGAAAAGTATCTGATTTAATAATACTGATTCACCCCCCCTCTCAGTATCATTTCGAACAATTGGTATCAGAGCAGGTCCTTTTGAAGAAGCTTGATTTCTTGAAGGAAAAGATCCATCAAAATGGCTAATCCAGAAAGAGAGGCACACATCAGGCCACCAATATTTGACGGGAGCAACTTTACCCACTGGGAGATAAGAACCGCAACATATCTACAATCGATTGGAGTAGAAGTTTGGGGAATCGTAGAAGGTGGATACAAATTCCCATCATCAATTCCTACAGATTCAGCTGAGAGAAAGCAATATGAGCTCAATGCCAAAGCTGTTACTGTCTTATTGGGAAGCTTGACACAATCAGAATTTATGAAGGTCATGCATTTCAAATTAGCTAAGGAAATGTGGGACAAAATCATTCTAAGCTACGAAGGAGATGAATAGGTAAAAAGAGCAAAGCTTCAAACTCTTAGAATCCGGTATGAAAATCTTAAGATGCATAGTAATGAAAGCATAGCTAATTACTTCTTGTGTATGGATGAGATTGTAAATTGTATGAGGGATTTGGGTGAAGAATTTAAGGAAGCTGTCTTAGTTGAAAAGGTTTTGAGATCCCTGTCTGCTAAATTTGATTCCAAAGTGTCTTCCATAGAAGAAAAGGAGAATCTGTAGAAAATCACCATGTCACAGCTTCACGGAATCTTAACTGCTTTTGAGATGCGAAAAGAGGGACCATCAAAAGCTGCATTTGAAACATAAGGATACATGTCAGAGGAAGAAGATGAGGTAAATTTTGTCGAGAATCTTGAGCGGGGAACTGGATGGTTCAAAGGTAAGCTACCTTTCAAATGCTTTTCATGTGGTAGAGTTTGTCACTACGCTGCTAAATGCCCTCATAACAAAGGAAATATGTCTGAAGAAGGTGATAGAAGCTGTTATACCCATGTTAAAAGTAATGACTCATTCAATGGTAGTGAAGACATTAGAAGTATCATGGCATATGAAAAGAAGAATGTAGAAACTAAAGAAGTTACCAAATTAAACAAACAATTGGAGACAGTAACCAGGGTAAAAGAGAAATTGCAGGATATAATAAAAGATCAGAGCATAACAATTCAGAGACTTGAACCAACGATCTTCTCTCTAAAAGAATATCTTGAAAAATCAAAGGAGCAGAACAGAGAAGCTCTTGAAGAACATGAAGTGATCAAATTAAAGCAACAAGTTGAAGAAGGAAGAAAAGTTGGAGAAGACCTAAGGAAACAATATCTGGAAAAGGAAGAACGACACCAGGTTGAGGTAAATATCTTAAAAGGTAAATTAGAAGAAAAGGATAAATTGTTGGGATTTCAAAATAGTACTAAGATTTTGGATGAAATTCTTGGTAATCAAAGATCTCCTAGTATCAAAACTGGTCTAGGCTTTTATGAATCTGTTGAAGGTGAATCTAGCTTACAAGGTGAGGCAAGAAACTCTAACAGGAAATCTGAAATGCACAATGAAGATATGAGAAGAAAACCCCATCAACAGCCAAGGAGATAAATTCTTCAAAGGAAATCTTTACTCCTCCACTTAATAATGTTGAATGCTATGTATGTCATAATCTTGGACATGTTGCAGCCAGATGTAGAAGAAGAATGGTTCAAGACCATCACAAAACATCATCACATCCCAGGTATTTCAGAGGATATTGCTTTGCCTGCAATGCATATGGACACAAAGAAATTGATTGCAATAGAAGGAACACGAAATATTTAAGATGTTATACATGAAACAAACTTGGACATAAAGCAAGGGAATGTAGGAGCAAATTCCAAAATTCAAAACAAGAGGAACATACATTATCACAGATAGAATTAGAGACAGAAAGATGTGACATTACTCAGTTAGCTGACATAATAGACACAGGGGAAACTGAAAGTGAAGAAATTTAGTATTCCATCTTGCATACGCTGATATAATGAAGATAAGTCGCGTATATACGCGAGTTACAGGCTGCAGAGTCACGCATATGGAGAGCAGAAGAAAGGGCAACAGAACAGACCCAAGAAATGGTTTGGTCATGATATGAAATGGTTGGCACAGGCTCAGGGGGAGCATATACTTCAAATAATGCATTGTTGGCATTATGGTTAGAAGTTGTTGATAAATTCTATGAAGTTAAATGATACATCTTGTTGTTTGATCAAAGGAATGGTATTGTAGGTTTAGATGTTGATGCTTATGGTGCAGATCATATATGATGAATGATAGTCATGGTCTTGAATGAATTGTTGGTCTTAGAACTTGCATCTGCTCAGGGGGAGCATGGATGGATTAATACAACTTGGCATATACAAAGTGGAGCTCAATCAGAAACTTTAGCATGTACTCAGGGGGAGTATGGACAACAGAAGGTATACCAAGGAAGAGAATATCTTGGTCCACCCTTTGCCCTTGATGTCAAAGGGGGAGAGTGACTTGGTGTGGTGGTTTCCATCAAGTCCAAAGGGGGAGATTGTTGGCATTATGATTCAGGTGTTGTCCTTGATGGCAACTCACTCAGAGGTTTGATACAGGTGATGGCAAGTCATTCAGATGACAGATCTTAATGCAGTAGGTCAAGAGGAGGTATACGTGGGTTAGCGGAGAAAAAGGCGCGTATACGTATACACGTAGGTTCATAGAAGGAAAAGCGTGTAGATGGTTTTGATCCGTGGTATTTAGTCCATGGTGTTTTGGTATTGGTCCATGGTATTTGGTTCAAAATGACGACCCCAGGTATTGGGTCCAAGGTATTGTTTCTACATGGTTTTGGACCATGGTATTAAGAAAAGCCTAACCTATATAAGGAGAAGATCATTAGGTAAAAGAAAGAAGTAAGGAATAGATGTCTGACGAAGTGGGAAGATCTAGTATTCTTGGTTATCGGTTTGTGCTGCTTGAATCGGGTTGGATATGACAGTGAAGGTATAAGTAATTATCTTTAGAACTATATGCGGGTTGTCTCTGGTGAAAGCGCGTATACACGCGGTTGTGATATAGTGAAGTAGCGTATGCATTATGAGATTTGGTGTTTCAAGTTGCTGTTGATTCTAGTGGTTGTTACAGAGTTCTGGGCTTTGGTTTGTGTTCTATGTTTTGATGACAGGGTTTCAGTGATTCAGTATTGAGTGATTTAGAAATTTATGATGCAAGTATAAGTTGATGATTGCATTGCAGCAGTGATTGTTTTGTACTTATGGCTCCAGTCTGAAAATTTATGAAATGTGGTCCCTAGAAGAAAGAGAAGGTTGTAGCCTTCTGTAGGCCAGCACCTACGTACTAGTATCTTGGCTAGTGTAGGAGCTAAAGGGGGTTGTAGCTCCCTTCCAGGTGAAGCTGGAGAACGCGAGAGGGTTGTAACTCTCTGCAAGTTGCAGCCTGCATACTGGTAAAGGACTGCACCAGTACATTGTAAAAGAAGTTTCTTATTAAAGGAAGAAAGAGAAAATTGTTGCAGGTGGTTTTCACCCACATTGGGTTTCCACCTTATATCATGGTGTTCATGAATGCTTCTTATGTGTGATGATCTGTACTATTTTACTACACCTGATTACTATCAATAAGGTTAATAATGTTCTGATGCATTTACTGAAGATAAGCTAACTGAATCATAAGATTACTGCATGTACGCTAGTTGCATTTAACACAATCATGTATATACGCGAATATACTAAACTGAAGCTGCGTATATAAATATGAGTATGAAAAATGAAAAGTATCTGATTTAATAATACTGATTCACCCCACCTCTCAGTATTATTTCCAACAAGTATAATGAAAGATTCTTGATTTCCTTTCATTCCCTGACTTCATTCCATCATTTCCATATTTGAAAATTGTTCCTATCTTGCCTATCCTAATCTGTAGCATTACCATTTCACCAAGAAACACTTTCAACAATTACACTTTCAGTGACTCCATGGCCCAATGGAAAAAGCTATTTTATACTTGCAACCTGGCTCTATCTGAAATCACCATCCAATAAACTTAAAACCAAACCCTATTCATCATAACTAGCCTAAAATACTCCAAAACAAAGCTAAATTTGAAAGAGAGAGCCCTCTCTGGTTGCAGGTAGGCTAGGACTTGCAGCTAAAAGATTGGTTAGTGGTTACCTCGGTCGTATTCCCTGCAGGAGGTAGGGAACAACCTCAGTGATAACACTTACCCATAGTGCCATCGAAGTCCATTCTCCAAAGGTTGGCTTCATCTTCTAGATGTTGGAATTTTGTTTCTTTCTCGACCTTATCTTTGCTGATTACTTCACTTTTCTGCTCTTCATTGACCTTTTGCTACTGTGTAGGCTACTCAGAAGAAATTGCTATTTTTTATTTTTCTTGATTAATAACTACTCTAAAATTCTCGGAAATGTTTGGTACATCATCTACTTCTACAAGCTAAATATCTACATCATTCAATCCGCTATCAGAGTACAAAATGAAGGACTCTAAATCAGTACGTACAACATTTATCGTATGATTCACAAGATTCTCTTTACTAGTGATCATATACTTCATTTTCTTTTCCCGGTACAACTTCCTCAATTGACCGAAAATAGGGATGGTAGCATAAGAGAAGTCAAGTTGTAAAGTGCCTTTGAGTTCAGCACCCCATGATCTAGATAAGAGCATACCAAATCGAGGCAGTATATCAGCAACTACCACATCCATCAAGACATTTTAGGCTGGAATTTGATCTAAAGAATATACCAAATCTTTGATGAGACCAATGCGACGAACTCTACCAGTCAAAGGAGTACAAATCATGATATTTTTGGGTGATATCTAGCCCCAAATTTTCCATAATGGCTTTGGGCATCAAATTGTGGGAAGCTCTGTAATCTAACATAGAATTATGGAGAATGTAGTCATGCAATCTAAGACTCAGATAAAAGGGAGGCACTTTGCTATCTTTAGGCTGACCTTCTACGGCTAGACCAAAAATGAGTTCAAGATGATCATCCTCGACATTCACCATGTCTGACAAAGGATTTATTTGCAATATTCTGGATACATGGTGTTTATAGTTTATGTTCTTAACAAGGTCAATCAAAGGAATGGACACTTTCAATTTATCGATTTCACTTTCTAAATTAAAGGATGAAATTTTTTCTAGCTCTTTGACACCAATGTCCTTCTTATCTGCTTTCTCTTTCATTGCACTATCTTTTTGTTGATTTCTCTTCTCGTTTGCAGTGATACTTGTTCATGGTACCTTGCTGGGATTCAGATCAGCAAGCTCTTTCCCATTCTTCTGAGTGTTTGAGGAATAATTCTTTGATTGCACATCCTTTCTTTTTTGAATGGGATTAATTGGTACATCTCTACTCCTTAAATAGTATTGCCTCTGCTGTGCAGTCAAATCATTCATATAACCATGCTAATAATCATCATATTCAGCCTCCAAAAACCACATCATTTGCTAAGATGTAATCCTCATCCCTTTAAATGTCTGGAACTTTTGCGTGTTCTTCATCCTCACTCAGAAATATATGCATACCACCAGCAGTGAAAAAATTACCAGATCTTCCTCATCTTCTTCTTCTATTCCTTGAACATAATTCTAGTGTAAGGGAGTTCTGATCTGTTATTGTTGCACTAGTTGCTCTGGTGCTTTTTTTCTCTCTACTTGATTCGGAATTGGGCCTGCTTCTGTCCTCTAAAATTCGGATTCTAGATTAGTGTTTCAGGTCTATCTATGATGGATAACCAGTCAACCATCCTCTCCACTATTCAAATAAATGTATCCATCTTTACATCTGAAGTATATGCTTCTTCTTTCATGGTCACTCTTTTATCAGATCTCCTTCTTGCTCTATTGGCCAACAAGTTTGCTTCTACACTCACAACATTCTTTTGCATGTCTTCTAGTGTGGTACGATCACAATCCCTCAACTGATATGCCATATCAGCATTCAAACCATCTGGAAACTTGAGCAAAGACAATCCCTCCAGTGGTTTAATGTTGGTAGGAATAGCGTTGTATATTGCATTAAACCTCACACAATAGTCTTGCACACTCTCACTAACATTTATTTTGATGTTCTCATACTCAGAAAAAATCTGAAAGGATTCTTTTTCACTTCCCATTGATCCAAGAATTTCCTATGGAGGATTGGTAAAGTGATGATGGATGCTGTTGGTAAAGCTCTGAACCATTTTTGAGCTTCACCTCCAAAGCTTTGTATAAACAATCTCATTGTCACATCTTCAATCTCTACTTCATGGAGGTCAAAGAAATCATTCATTTTATCTACATGTTACTGAGTTGTAATGGTTTGAGTGGCATTAAACAAGGGTATTTTGGTTTAATAATCAATGGGCATGGCACCAATATTCTGAGGTAAGACAAGAGGTGCATATCGGGCAGCCCTAACTCGAGGTGGGGGAGGTGGATTTAAAGAAAGGATTGGTGTACTAGGAGATGATGCAGTAGCTGAGGAAAATTGGGAGTAATAGGTGATTGATGTGGAATGATAGGTTGATTGGGAAGTGAAGGTATAAATGGAGGTGGGGAATTAAATTTAGAAGTTGAAGGAAATAATGGTGAACTAAGGGTAGTGGACACTTGTTTCAGAAAGCTCAGGGATCTTAGCAGTAGTGAGGGATGATTGAGGGGAATTTAGAAAATACTCATCAATTGATTGGTTTACCCTTTGGACTTCGATATCTACAATAATTTCTGGATCTAGAACTATGTCGTCAAGTGCACTTTCAGACCTGGTTCTAAATAGGGAAAGGTCAAATGACAAATCAAAGGGAAGGTCTTCTAAAAACAACCACTCATTAGGGCAGCAATCTGCTTTTATTGAAGGTGTTGGTCTGAATGAACTTTCTTGTCTTTTGAGTCTTCTCAAAATTAGGTTAGGATTATCCACTATTGTTGAAGGGTTTGGATCTGGATTGGCCCTAGTGTACTTTCTCGAAGCCAATGTGCTCAAATTTCAAAGTTTTATATATTGCTTTACAACTTTCCAATTGAGCCTAATAAATTCTAAAACTCATCATCCATAAGCTTAAGAATTCAAATGAAAGATACTACCGGGGTGATTAGTATTTCATTCCCTAGTATGGTCACCACTATGTTATCACCTAGATTGAACGTAACGCTGAAGGAATGCAATGCCAGGGTAACCATGAACAATGCTTAGCTAGGTAGCTAGCCCTACTGGGCCTAAAGAGGGCTCTCTCCATAAGGATCTCGAAGAAGATGACTGGATTAGGAAAAGGATTTTACACTAGGTATAGTTTCATGAAGTTTTGATTGGATTTTGAAGGGGTTTTGCTGGATCAGGAGGAGCTGGATAGTTTAGGGCTAGGGAATTAGGTCAAACTTGTAGGGTGTTCAATGGGGCAAGGTAGGCATAAGTTTTAGCACTCTAGGGCTTGATTGGTGAAATTTTTTAATACTGGTGACAGGCTAGGAAGAGCATGTGATCACCATGGATCCTTCCCAAACTGTAGAAAACATGAAATGGTGAATGTTTCCCCAAAGCAAAGTAGTGATGTAATGAATTCTGCCTATCAACTTGAAAGCATTCACTTAGAAGAAATGAAATGATTAATGGAATACACAAAACATACTAAAATATGATCACAAGAGAAAAAACTATACTAAAACTCCATACCACATGGATCCCATAAAAATAGCTACAATTCTTATTAATCTCCTACTAAACTGCTACAAAATGATGTACAGCCAAGGTCTGAGCATCCAACTGAGTCCAACACTTTACAATGAGAAAGAAGAAGAAGATATTGGCTCTGTTTCAACATCCTCCCATCCTCAGGGGTCAAATTGATAAGATGAGGATCTAATCTAACCAACATTGAACAAGAAATAGGAATATAGACATCTTAACAACTTGCCTCTAAAAGTGAATAACTGATTAATTTGAGCTCAAATTGACTTTTAATGTAATGAATATACCCTATACTACTAATTATCCATCATATTTACATGCCAAGTCATAATTTACAATGGTAAAACATCCTCCATGGGAGAAAATCCATGAAAACAGTTAAAAAAAAAAGAATGGAAAAATAGCCATCATGTGCAAATTTGCCTTACGCGTAGTGCCACTAGCCCAATGCATAGCACCACTTTCAAGTCCCTTTGGGAGGCCTTCCTGACATCCAAATTGAGCTAATGATAGCGCATTAGAAGGGTCATCAAGTATACTTTCCAAAACACCTAGAATTTCTTCCTTTGAAGCTCATTTAAGCCCTCATTACACGATTCTCCCAAGACTGATTCTATGTGTCCAGAAAGTGGCAGAAAGGTCATTTTTAGGGTGTTTTTTGACCGTTTGGTGGACCTGTTCTACCCGAGAAATTGAGAAAATCCATAGGGTTCATGTACTCATCACTCTGAGTCCAAAAATTCAAACCATTTGTGCATTGGGTGCCCCTAGGAAAAGCGCAACGCCTGTGGCGTTGTTCGTTGAGCCTGATTTTTTGTGTTTAAAATTTCAAAATTTGCAAATGAGAAAAACTCTTCCAAACATGATCAAAATTGGTGATAATAATCATCATCAAGTATCCTTATGAGCCAAGGAAGCTTCAGCAATCAACCTAATTATATCTTCCTCCTTTTCGCCTTTTAGAGCCCGCCTTAGCCTAACTTTCATCTTTTATATCCTCATGATGCAAATTTCATTTCGAGTCCTATAATGGTAGGTCATGTGCCTGATCATCCGATTATCTCTATTGGCCTTCTGCAACAGCTTCTCTAGGTGAAAATTTCCTCTCTCGAGCCAAGTCTCTCTATCATCTTCAATTCCCTTCTCAATAGGAGTCAAAATGACCCGTGTCTCTTTGTCACTTTGTCATTTTACCATGAGAAGTTCCAGCTCCATGAGGACCTACTTGTCACTCAACTACTTGTGTTCTTGCTCCAAATATGTGATGACGTACTTGGCCCTCTCCAAATTGTCCATCAAAGCTTGGACTTGAGCCTCCTTTTCCTGTATGATGATGTCCTTTATTGTTTCTTCACCTTGAGCTTCTAAGTCAATTATTTCCATGCCATGATGAGTATAACACTGCTCTGTCAAATCAAAGTCCCTCTCTTTCTCCTTGTCATCAAAAGTTTCCTTTGGCGTCTTTTCCTTCCCTTTGTGTAGTTGTTGCACCTGTACCTGCTATGTTGATGAAGAAGGCAAAGCCCCTTCCACATCCTGTGGAGCTAGCATTTTCCTATGGGTTGATGAAGAAGGCAAGGTCCCTTCCACATCCCATGGAGAAAACACTTGCCTATCAGCTGCAAACAATCTCCTTGTGCCCCTCTGAAATGTCATGTAAGTCCCAGGCACCTTAGTAGCTCTAGTCTCTTTGGCATCCTCTTCTGTTTTCACCTGAGCACTGCTAAAAGGTCCCCTGCTTCTTGAGACACTGGTGGAGGAATTTGAGGACCCCTAAAGATGACATGATCAATAAATGTCTCCCAAGAAATGTTGAGGAGGCTAAGATGATGAAGCACAATCACCTTGATCAGGGAATAATGCTAGAGAGTACTCATCTGCTGAGGATATGGCTTCTTCTGCACAAAATGGGCTATCTCCTCAATATTCCTAAACAAGAAATAAGGGAGGTTTAACATCCTCACCCTGGTAAAATGCATGCGGAGCATGATGTAATAGGTGCACAGCCTGGAAAATCTGCCCTCACAAGTAAAATATTTCATGATTATTTTCATCATGGAGGCATACTTGTCCTCAAGGAATCTGAAAGGAGAAAGTCTTTTCAACTCATTTCTATACCTGGGTTTGATATAAGTCTCATAATAATGGTCGTCCTGGTCCTGTGCCTTGTAGCATTTCTCCCCTACATTCGGAATCCGGGTGATATTTCCAATAATGGAAGGTGAGACTGTGAATGTCACCCCAGCAAGAGTGACCTTGTTGTCCTGAAGATGAGCTACAGAAATTCTTGGTGAGCTCACGGTGGTCTTGAACTCTCTCTACCTGCTCATAGAACTCATAGCACCCTAGATGTCTGAAACAAGTGTCAGTTAACTGAGAGGCCTGCAATTCTCTGAGGTTTGATGGCTCCTCCCTGAAAATCCTTCCTCCCTTGTGTGGTTTTCTCTAATGCCTAGGTTTATCTTCTGAACTATCACTGCTTGTGTTTTCCTTCTCCTGATAGTCTAGGTCTTCTTTATCCATGTTGCAAGGTTTGAGACTATATACTCCAAGAAAAGGGATAAAGAGAATGAGCAAGAGTAATTTTAGGAGTGAGGGGATGGTAGATGACCTTATGGGCTAGAAAATGAATAAGGGAGTAGGAATCATAAAAATGAGAGGGAGAGCTTGGTTTGTTTGAGATATTGCTTTTTGGGAAGAGGGATAGAGGGATGTGGATGCTAAGGAATGATATAGGGAAAGGGTTTAGAGTTTTAGTGATAGGTGATAGGACGAATAATTGGGCTTAGGGTCTTAGGCATAACTAGGGCAAAATTTAGGGTTTCACATTTACCATGGGGAATTATGCTTAAAAGTTTGATTTGCAAACCAATAATGTAGTATGGAAGGAAAAATTACTTGTATGAAGGGAAGGATGGAAATATTGAAGTTTTTATGAAGTTTGAGGCCTTTCTAGCCCTTCTGCTCAATGCGCAGTGCCAACCCATAGACGCGTAGTGCCACCTCTAGAAGTGTTCCGCAATGTAAATTTACACTGTGGAAATCTCCAAACGCATAGCACTGGGCCCAAACATGCAGCACCAAACTCTCAAAGTACAACACCAACCCTCCTGCCTAAAACGTGCAGCGAAGTGCCACTTCACCATTGCTCCAAACATGTAGTGCCACCCTCCAGAAGTGTAGCTCCACTTCTCCTTTGCCCCAAACTCACTCAACCTTTCCTCTTCTCATCACTTTTTGACTCCTTGCTTGCCAAATGAGAATGATGAACTTGAAAATGAAATTTGAGACGTTATATAGGAGTAAATTTTGATTTTTCACTTGAAAAACCCACTTTCTAATGTTTCTTGACCTTCTTCAAAACTCTTTTTTGTTTCTTTTTAGGTGGATAATCCTCAACTTGAACTGCGTTTTTCAGTGTTTCTTTGTCTTGCAGCAAGGAGAGATGCTTTGGTGCAGCCGGGATAATTTACTACATAAAGTGACTTAAAATTACATAAGAAGTACAAATTAACTCAAAATACTCTATTTTCAGCTCAAAAACATGTTTTTGAGGTGAAAATTACATTAGTTTGAAATATAATTATACAGTGACTCTGACCTACAAGCCATCATGCTTGACTTAATTATCATCCTCATACCCTTGCTGCCCTTTATTTAAACTTTTAAATCATGCTCTTGACCTTGGAAATGAAACGCTAAGACCCAATGGAAACATGCCCTATGAGCTAATGAAATCATGATTGCAAATTGACCATGAAACCATAACTGAAGACAACCTAAAAAAGTGTCAACAAGTATACTATATGAGGTAGAAATTTAGCTTTTTCGAAGAGAAGAAAACCATCAGTGGATTAGTTTGACATGACCTAATGAAATGATGTAATAATCTCAATATGGGACCCCCCCAAAATGAAAACGCAAAGAGAAAATTTGATCCCTGATGGATGTATGTAGATACTGACACTAACATGGTGCGTATGATACCTTGTTGGAAATATCTCTAAGAGTACCATAGGATTTTAAACACACCCTTACCTATGGTGGTGGGCTTGTTGGGGACTTGAAAAAAAATCATTTAGGGGGTCAAAACTTGTATGGAAGTTTAGTACTAGAAAAACTATTAAAAATAGTAAATGCTGCAATAAAGAAGGAAACAAATGAAACCAACAAGACGTCTAGATGGAATAGGTGGGTACTATTGACAAGGTTAATCCTCTCTATAGACAAAGATGATCCCTCAAGCCCAATGAGTGGGTCTAGTAACTGAAGTGACAATCAAGTAGACATCTTCCTATATTATAATTGAAAATTAGAACGAGAGAGATGACCTACCTCGTTCTAATGCTATTCTGATTTCCTTTGATGAAATCCTTCAACTTCTTGTGTCATAGACTTGTTCCTACCTCTCTCAATACTTATGTTCCTGCACAAGTAATCAAGATTTAACAAAGCATGCCAAAAAGGAATGCCAAACTAATACATACATAAACATATATATTTTGGGAAGATGAACCAGTAGTTGTATATTATTTAAAGAATAAAGGCAAGCTTACAACCATAGCCTTGATATTGAAAGGGTCTCCTTGAGTGGTAATCCAAGTCCAAGCCAAGAAACTCTCCAAACACTCCTTCGCCAAGTCTAATGAATAGTGTCTAAGCACAAGCTCAGCATAGGGGTGCAAATGGACATAGACCAACTTGACCCTAACATGACCAACCATTTTGGAATGGAAGAGACTTAATATATAGGCTGGGAAAGGGAGTTAGGGCCTCTCTAAAGATAGGATTAGGCCCTCATCTCAAGGAGCTAGCTCATAGGGACAATACCAAGAGGCCAAGTTGGGAGAATTTGACCTCATCTATGCCAAACAACCTTCGACTCACCTCTCTGGATGATTCTAGATCTCGAAGCTTCTCATCCTCTTTTGGAAAATTACCATTTTGGGATCATTGCGGGTATGATAGGGAATAGGGCAATGCCATTGCTGGTCAAAGATAGTGCAGCAGGTGACCATCACAGTTTTTAGCTTCATTGGTCAAACACAGTGCAATGGGCGACGATCATGGTTTTGAGTTTCATAAGAGCGATGACCCTCATTTTAGGGTTTCAAGAGCTATTTCTTCTGGGAAATCTCAAGACATTTTCCAAGAAAATTTAAAGGAGGGATTTGAGCTATATACATGCACGAGTATACTATATAATGATCATGTCTCGAGCACTTCAGGCTATGTCACAAGGAAGTGTAGGAGGCATCGCAAAACACTGTGTAACAGATGCACCCTAAAGCATGAAGGCAAAATAACGATTGATGGTTGAGATGCTTTACGAGATTTTGGCAAGGACGAGGACATGCACTATCAGGAGACTTGCAAATCAAGGACGCATATACATATACCTAACTGAGATCAAGACATGAATCCATGACATGGATGCAGCCATCTAGATGATGAAGACTACATGAAAAGATCCATGGTATGGATGTAGCCATCCAGATAATGAGGATCATCATAAATATAAAGTCTCACAATATGGTCACTGCCATATGTATAGTAGAAACATGTGTACAATCATGAATGACATATAACTCCATGCACCTTGAGTCATAATAGACAAGACTCGAGGCCTTGCACTCCACTCTACCCGATTAATGTACAAATTCTATCATGCAAATGAATGTGTTGCAGTCAAACATGCTAGAAAACCACCTAATTACTGGCCATTGATGTGGACCGTTAACAAGCACGAGAAGAATCATGCATAATAACAATGGCTCCCAAGGTACGACAGTATAATCCATAAATGTGATAATGAAGCTGAGGTTGAACACTCATGGAATCACCCAATTGAAGTCCAATAGTGAAAAGCTATTGTCAAATGTGAAGAACTTGCCATTAAGGCATGTAAGCTCTAAGGTACTAAAAAGGAATCTCTAGGTCATCATCCTAGATAACGAGTTGAAGTTGAAAGGAAATGACCCATTGAAGGAGAGTCATAATGATTCCTTAATCATCAACATGAAATGAGGAACAAAGTGGAATAAGTTTCAAGATTGTAATAATGAATCAAATGGTGTATAGGTAAATAACTGAAGATTAGACTTCTCTTGAAAGTATTGGAGACACGACTCTGATGTGTGGCAGCATTAGACTCAACATAGGCCCAAGGGTCATAATGATGAGGTGGAATAGTCAAATTAGCGGGAAAATGGATCACCCAAGCCTGGGAGGACAAGTGACCAAGTGAGGATATCCCAAACCCGACACCAAAAACAAATGAGTGTCATGTTCAAGAGTGACATGCTACCAATAGAAAGGATGTTTCATCCTCATTCTTCCCCTGCTATTTATAGTGAGGGCCTCTTTCTTTTTACACAATCTCTAAGAGGATGCCATATGATTGCCATAGAAGTTCACCCTTCGGATGAATCAATCCTAGTAAGTTTTACGAGTCCTAGGAAGGAGAAAATTGAGCTCATCATGGTGATAAGTCTTTTGTCATTTAATTTTGAACAAGTCCAGCATAATAATAACCTGATATCTTTTTCACATTTAGACAATTTGAAACAGAGACGAAAAGGAAAACTCCATCATGTCCCTTTTCGTAATTTGTCCCTGAAATCCAAAAAGGTAGAAAACAATATCCAAGGGAACCTCTTGACCATGTTGATCATGTTTTTTTAACCCCATACGAAAATTACCTGCATGCGAATTCTAGAACAGAGAAAATAAACAATGCAAGAGCATAAGACATAAAACACATATACACAAAGATTTTCCCCTTGATCCCAAAACGGGGACTACCAACTTGATTTTTCATTATATTCCTTTCAATGTTACAATACATATTTATACATGTCGAAGCATCCAATACCATGGACCGAAAACCATCACGTCCAAAACCATGGAATGAAAACCATCACATCCAAAACCATGTGCGAAAAACATGCACAAAACCATAGGTAGGTCCACCAACCTAATATAGCGTCCAAAACCAAAATTTTCCATGGTGTTGCCCCAGACCCCATAGAGTGGCCTTACCTGTACCACTCAAACCCCATGTGACCCCCCCCCCCTGACTAGGTAATCGATGCAACAAAGGGGGGGGCTTCACCCCCCTTCTAACCCCCTGATTAACTACATGGGCTAGTCGTGGAAAGAATATAACACAACCCAACATTCTCCCACTTGTTGTTTTCTTTCCACAGGGGGAAACAAGAGAGCTTATTCATTTATCCAACCACATAATGGCCATTGTTTATGTACACCAAGAGAACCTCTTAGATCTCACAGATTTTGTCAATACATCTGCAGTATTATTCAAAGTGTCCACCTTTACCAACAACACCTTTTTGTCTTCTATCATATCCATCACAAAGTGATACTGAACATCAATGTGATTTTTCTTTGAATGATATATAGGGTTCTTTGCCTCGAATATTTCACTTTGGCTATCGCAGTCTATCCTTATAGCTCCCTATAATAACCCCATACTTGAACACAATCTCTACAACCAAACAACTTCCTTGCTTGCATGAGTGGCTACCATGTATTCTGCATATGTAGTTGATAGTGTGACTACAGATTGTTTCTTACTCATCCAACCGACTACACCTCCAAATAGCTTAAACACATACCCACTTGTATATCTTCTCTGATCTATATCTCTAGCCCAGTCTGCATCAACAAAGCCATGAATATCCAACACTCTGTCCAATCCTGGTCTTCCTTGGGAGGACAAACCATAATCACTAGTGCCACACAAATACTTGAAAACCCACTTCACTACTATCCAGTGCTCCTTCCCTAGTTTTGACATAAACCTTCTCAATACTCCCACTGCATATGAAATGTCTGGTCTAGTACAGATCATCCCATACATCAAGCTATCGACTGCACTTGCATATGGAACATGGGACATGTCCTCTTCCTCTTCTTCTATCTTGGGACACTGTTCAACAAATAACTTTACACCTACAAGAATAGGAACCTTCACCAGTTTACTAACCTACATATTAAACCTCTACAATATTGTATCGAAATACTTCCCTTGTTTTAACAAGAGTTTCCTCTTTGTCCGATCGCTTTTAATTTCCATGCCCAAAATATAGTTTGCAGCACCAAGATCTTTCATGTCGAATTTGGAGGGAAAATGGGTATTCAAATCCTAGATAATTTCTTTGTCATTTCCAGCCAGCAACATATCATCCACATACAAGACTAGATAAATAACATAGTCACCAATTAATTTAAAATACACATAGTGATCTACTTTTCTTCTTGTGAGGCCAAGTCCCCGTATAAATGTATCAAATTTCTGATACCATATCCTTGGTAACATTTTTAACCCATATAAAGACTTCTTTAACTTGCATAGCAGTTCTTTCTTACCCTTCACCACAAAGCCTTCAGGTTGGTTCATGTATATCTCCTCTTCTATATCCTCATGAACAAACGTTGTCTTCACATCCATCTCTTCTACCTCAAAATCAAAAGAAGCAGCAACAGATAAAATAAATCTAATGGAAGTTACCTTGGCAACAGGAGAAAAAATATCACCAAAATCAATTCGCGACACCTGGGAATAACCTTTTGCTACCAATCGAGCTTTTTATTTCTCCACCTTTCCCTCTGCATTTGTCTTCTTATTGAACACCCATTTGCTACCAATGGATTTTCTTCCCACCGGAAACTCCACTAGATCCCAAGCCCCATTTTTGTCCAAAGATGCCATCTCATCAACCATGGCCTCTTTCCAAAGTTTGCCATCCTATGAATCTACTACTTCCTTCACAGTTCTAGGATCATCATCAGTAATAGACAAAGCAAAATTTGAACAGAAAGTAGATGTACTATACCTTTTTGGTTGCCTTCTTTCTCAAACTAATCTTCTCACACCTGGAGTTTGTGGCTCTTCATCTTCTGATTCCTCCTCTACTGTAGACTCTGATTCTTCCTCCTTTAGCTCAAACTCTATCTTCTCAGGTTCCTTTGGTTGGACTTCATGTTTAATAACATCTTTCACCTCTCTGAACAACACATCTCAGCTGTACACAACCTTCTTTTTTACTGGGTTCCAAAGCTTATAACCCTTTAAACCATCCTTATACCCAATAAAGATGCACTTTTCAGATTTACTATCCAACTTGGTTAATTTCTCCTTTGGAACATGTACATATGCATCACATCCAAATACCATCAGATGTGAAATAGAGGGTTTCTTACCAATCCATACCTCTTATGGATTCTTATCCTCCAACACTGATGAAGGTGATCTATTGACCAGGTAACATGTTGTCTCCATCACCTCTACCCAGAATTTGTGTCCTAACTCGGCACCACAAAGCATGCTTCTTGCCCTTTCCATCAACGTCTTGTTCATTCTTTCTGCAACTCCATTTTGCTGAGGTCTATATGGATTAGTATTATGCCATGCTATACCACACTTCTTACATAATTCTTCAAATTTCTTACTGCAAAACTCTCCACCGTTATCTGTTCTCGGCATCTTTATCTTCTTCTATGTCTGGTTTTCCATGAGAGCCTTAAATTCTTTAAACTTGTCAAAGACTTCAAATTTCTTCTTAAGGAAATATATCCATGTATTCCTTGAGAAGTCATCTATAAATGATACATAGTACATAGACTTACCTAGTGATGGAACCTTCATAGGTCCAAACACGTCACTGTGCACAAGCTCTAATATTTGTTTTTCCTACGACCGAAGGGGAAACTCACCCAATTCTGCTTCCCGTATACATAATTTTCATACAAATCAAAATCTAGAGAGATATTACTCATACCTACTACCATACCTTTTCGATGAAGTATTTGAAGGCCCTTCTCTCCAATATGTCCAAGCCTTTGATGCCATAGCATGGTCTTCTCTCCAGAGATCACTAGATTTTCTGCTCCACTTTCATGAACCACAGAATTGTTGCACCCATCAATAACATTGCTATCTTGCATCTTGTATAGAGTTCCAATTCGAACTCCTTGCATCAATACCAGTGCTCCCCGAACCATCTTGCAGGTATCCTTCTCAAACACTATTTTTACACATGCATCATCTAGCTTGTTTACAGAAATTAGATTTCTAGCCAATGTAGGAATATGTAGAACACTCGGAAGTGTTCTAACCCTTCCACCATGCAACTTAAACATTACTTTTCCATGACCAATGATTCTAGCCTTCCTATCATCCCCTAAGAAGACATCACCATCATCGTATTTCTCATACTCACAGAACCACTTTCTATGGGGAGTGAAGTGAAAGGACGAACTCGAGTCAATCAACCATGCCTCATGATCTACATGTGTACTTGAAGAAGCCAAGTACACATCCACACCTTCATCTAAGGTGGTTTTCGCCTCTGCAGAAGGAGCATCATCAGATCCCTTTCCTTTATCAGGAGCTTTATATTTATAGTCCCTTTTGTAGTGCCCTTCCTTTCCTCATTTCCAGCACACCTCCTTTACAG
>APFE030282053.1:86489-100360 GCA_000404065.3 Pinus taeda
TTCATCTAAGGTGGTTTTCGCCTCTGCAGAAGGAGCATCATCAGATCCCTTTCCTTTGTCAGGAGCTTTAGATTTACAATCCCTTTTGTAGTGCCCTTCCTTTCCGCATTTCTAGCACACCACCTTTACAGGTTTTCCTAGAGACTTAGATCTCCCTCTAGATTTAGACCTCCCACTCGATGACTTATTTTTGTTTCTGTTCTAGGAACGTCCTCGTATAGACAAGGCATCACCACTCTAGCTCTCCATATTTTTCCATCTCATCTCCTCTGTCAGCAAGGATGAGACTATTTCATCAAACTACAAGGAAATTGCATTGCTACCTATTGCAATAACCATAATATCCCATGAATCTGGTAGAGAACATAACAAATGAACTTATCTTCATCTGAAATTTTGATATCAATAGGAGATAACTGACTTAGCATAGTATTAAACACGTTCATATGCTTTTTCACTGACTCCCCATATTTCATCCTCAAGATATACATCTTTTTATGCAGGAACAGTTTAGTCACCAGAGACTTAGATTGGTACAAAGTCCCTAACTTGTCCCACATCCTTCATTGTAGCTTCCCCTAATACATTCAGTAATATTGAATCTAAGAAACATAATCGTATTGTTCTCTTTGCCTTCTGATCCAACTTCTTCCATTCTTCATCGAACACTCCAGTTGGTTTAGTACTTGGATCTACCGCGATCCACTAATCTTCATCCACCAACAAATCCTCCATCTTGAGTTTCCACAACTCAAATCTCTGACCATTAAATTTCTTGATCTCTACCTTTCCACTACTCGCCATCTTCCTTCACCACCAAAATTGATCTCGCAGATCTCCCACTGAACACGGTCTACCACAAGCCCGAGTGAAACCCGTCAGCAAAAAGGGCATCCCCTTGAATCCAAAATAACTCTGATACCAAATGTAGGTTTTAACCCCATATAGAAATTACCTGCATGCGAATTCTAGATCAAAGAAAGTAAACAATGTGAGAGCATAACACATAAAACACATATACACAAATATTTTCGCCTGGATCCCAAAACCAGGACTACTAGCTTGATTTTTCATTATATTCATTTCAATGTTACAATACATATTTATACATGCAGAAGCATCCAATACCATGGACCGAAAACCATCACGTCCAAAACCATGTGTGAAAAACATATAAAACACCTTAGGTAAGTCCACCGAACCAAATATAGCATCCAAAACCAAAATTACCTGCACCCCTCAAACCCCTTGTAACTCCCCCTCCCTGCTACACAATCGGCGCAATGAAGGGGTGGCTCCACCC
Organism: Pinus taeda; assembly: GCA_000404065.3. Taxonomy (NCBI): domain Eukaryota; kingdom Viridiplantae; phylum Streptophyta; class Pinopsida; order Pinales; family Pinaceae; genus Pinus; species Pinus taeda. The sequence continues at coordinate 87,793 of APFE030282053.1, forward strand.
CCCTTCTAATCCCCTGGTTAACTACATGGGCTAGTCATAGTTAATTAAGGTGTACATTTTTCGTAAATAATCAATCTTAGCCCAAAAATGGGATGAACATATACTGAGGTGATGTCAGTTGACTTAATTTAACAATTTCAAATGACAAGTACTCAGAAATATTTTCATTGCTCGACATCTTCCTTCACCACCAGAATTGATCTCGCAGATCTCCCACTGAACAGGGTCTACCACAGGCCCAAGTGAAAACTATTAGCAAAAAAGGTGTCCACTTGAAGCCAAAACAACTCTGATACCAAATTTAGGTTTTAACCCCATATAGAAATTACCTGCATGCGAATTGTAGAACAAAGAAAATAAATAATGGGAGAGCATAACACATAAAACACATATACACAAAGATTTCCTCCTAGATCCCAAAACCAGGACTACCAGCTTGATTTTTCATTATATTCCTTTCAATGTTACAATACATATTTATACATGCTGAAACATCCAATACCAAGGACCGAAAACCATTGCGTCCAAAACCATGGACTGAAAACCATCGCGTCTAAAACCATGTGTGAAAAACATGCACAAAACCACAGGTAGGTCCACCCAACCAAATATAGCATCCAAAACCAAAATTACCTGCACCCCTCAAACCCCCTTGTGACCCCCCGCCCCCCTTGCTACACAATCAGTGCAATGAAGGGGTGGCTCCGCCCCCTTTCTAACCCCCTGGTTAACTACATGGGCTAGTCGTAGTTAATCAAGGTGTACATTTTTTGTAAATAATCAATCTCAGCCCAAAAAAGGGGTGAACACATATTGAGGTGATGTGAGTTCACTTAATTTAGCGATTTCAAATGACAAGTACTCATAAATATTTTCAGTTTTCGAGAGTAAAAAAGAGCTGAAAGATTACTCCACTTGGAAGAACCAATGGTATAAAAGGATAGCAACTGGTTCCGATAATGATGGAACTTCTCAAAATATGTAATGGTCAAGAGGTTGGCTAATAATACTACTCATTGCAACTGCTCCTTAGGAAAAGGTAAAACAAGCAAGTGAAAGTATATGATTAGCCAAAGAGATGGTGATGATGGAATGGAAAAACCAAGGTTCATCTGGAAAACTAGGCTGATAAATAAAACAATCATGAGATGTAAGATGAAATGGTTTCATTTTTACACAAGCTTGTAATGGAGACAAACTATGCTTGGATTTGGTTCATTTTTACACAAGCTTGAAACAGAAACGAACTTTTCTTGAATTTGGTTTCATTTTTACACAAGCTTGAAACAAAGATAAACTATGCTTGGGTTTGGTTTCATTTTTACACAAGCTCGAAACCAAGATAAACTATGCTTGAGATAAGTTTTCATGCCCCCAACATAATGACTCAATCTGAGGTAAATGCCCCCCAACTTCATTTCATTCACCTAAGTAGACTATTGGTTACTAACAGGTAGATGGAATGAAGGTTCACTTACAAGATCAAGTGAAAGACTCGGCTGGGATTTTATGAGCTCTAAACAAAGATTCAAAATTGAAGGGGGTTTGTTTCATTTTCTAATGAGCTTGATAGAGGAAAAGAACCATGTTCATGAAACATATTTCATTTTTTATCGACCTGAAATAGTAAAAGAACTATCCTCATGGTCCTCGTTTCATTTTTTAATGAGCATGACACAAGACAAGGAACTCTACTCCATGGTCCTTGTTTCATTTTTTAAGGAGCTTGACACAAGACAAGGAACTTTGCTCCATCCCTTGTTTCGTTTTTTAAAGAGCTTGAGAAAAGACAAGGAACTCTACTATATTCCCTTGTTTCATTTTTTAAGGAGCTTGACACAAACAAGGAACTCTCTTCCATCCTTTGTTTAATTTTTTAACGAGCTTCACACAATACTAGGAACTTTGCTCTATTCCCTTGTTTCATTTTTTAAGTAGCTTGACACAAGAAAAGGAACTCTGCTCCACATCCCTTGCTCAAATGCCAAAAGAGGCCATGTCTTTCGAGAGGTTCTCTTTAGATGGGAGAACAACACTTTGGAAAGGACACATGTCTAGGGATCCAAATGAAAATTTGGGTTCCAATGCCCTCAGTACATGGTGTAGTACATCACCTACTAGATCATTTGTAGATGTGGGAATGGAATAGGTGACCACATAATTAATTTGCTGTAGGGGTGAGACTTCTTCCACATGAACCATTTACGGATGATGGTTGAGTGGGAGTTGATTCAGGACCAATGAAGGTAAGCTTAACAATGATCACAATGCTTCCTTCATGCGGGAAACACATCACTCAAAAGTGATAAGAGACAAGAGCTCCCATAACATAAACATAGTCATGATGAAGGAGTATATTAAAATCCAATGGGCCTTGGACAACCATCACATCTATATAGACAATTTTCCCTCCTAATGTAATAGGTAAATAGGAAGGATCCCTAACAGTTTACTGGTTCCTTTATTAAAATCTAACAGATTCTGGGTGACGGGGACAAGGTAAGGAGAACCCAAAGTTGGCGATGTAGTTGAGGAGAGAATACTAACATATGCACCCTCTTCTACAATTGTGCTAGTTATGGCCATATGGTAAGCATGTACTGTAGTCTAGAAAGGCACCTAAGATGGAAGGCGATATCATGCCAGTCGACTCCAATCAAAAGAAGTGACTAAACTACTCGGAGGAGGTGTCGTAGGAACATGAGCGCTACCTTCTTGCTCAATGGGAACAGGAGAGATGCTCTCATTCACCTCGGGAACAAGATGATTTACCTTGATTTTCTTCAAAACTGAAGAAACCAGAAGAACCTGATGTTCGGATGGGTCCCTTGGGTTAGTTTCGGAGTTAAAAACCCAAGTTTTCATGTAAATTTTATAAAAAGATGTAAATTATCCATGATTTATGGATGCAGAGCGTATAGATAGTTAGAAGTGAAAGGTTCCATTGTTGAGTGTGTGAAACCCTAGAGAAGAGTCTGCAGGTAAGTGCGCAGAGCCTTGCAATTGAGTGCGTAGGGTAGTTTTGAGTCTGTAATACCATACTGAATATTAATAAAGAAGACTATTGGAGAAATTCATGTGTTTATCTACTTACTAATATTATTTATGTTTGCAATATATGTTCTAATGGTATAAATATCTTTGTAACTATGGACGGGTTAATGTGCAAATTTTTGGATAAATCTCCTTAAGTAAGCACAATACAGATTAAGTATCATGGAATACCTGGATTAAGATGTTTTTATGTGAAAAATGAGTTATGTCATTGCCTTGATGTTTTGAGATGCGTGAATTTGGAAACTCTTAAGGGATCGAGGGAAAAAATGTCCCAAATATAGCCCATTGATTGGACCTCCTACAAGTGATGGCGAAGGAGCAGTACAGGCCTCACTGTGAAGTGCAGTCCAACTGATAAGAAAAGGCTTTTTGTGGATACATCATCCATCCACTCCACCACCACCTTCACCTCCACAGCATACACCTTTTCCCACACCACCACCACCACCATTGTTCAACATGTCGAACTCTTAAAGCTGTCAATTTTCAAAGGTATAGGGAGTGAAGATACAGATTAGTTATGGTTCATCACAACTACTATATGGGCCACACAACAGATCACTAATGACATTATAAATAAAGTGCAGTTGGTTACAGCTTTGCAATATCACGCGCTAACCTGGTACATTAAGTATTGCACTGATAACCCTTTGGAATTGTTAGAAGAAACTAAGGCCCCTTTGAACAAAGAATTGAGTAAACCTAAGTCTAACTCACAATCAATAGTTAGGTTCAAGTAAATCATGATGAGGGTTAGTAAAACACCCTAGGAGTTAGATCAAATATTGAAGTGTGTGATCCGCGAAGTTAACATACAACTCATAGATAGTCAACACCATGAGTGGTTTATAGCCTAGCTCCTGCCCCACTTGGGGATTGCTTTATCACAATAGAGGATACAGACTCAGGCGCAAGCCTTCAAAATCACGATGAGATTGCATGAAACTCCTGTTCAAGACATGTCTTTGGGAGTTCAACAAATTCACTCGGAGTTGCAGAACCTCTACGTGGAATTATAGAGCTTGAAAAGAGAAAAGGAGGCTAGGCTGAAGGTACATGAGGAAGTCTGGTGCCTCAAGTGTAAGAGCCAGGGGCATGATAAATATTGTTGCCTTGTCTTCATGAATTATATCATAGCAGGGGAACTAATGCCCATGAGGTAGGAAGCTCCAGTAGGATCAAGTATGGGGCCCGTGCTATGGTGCGTTATTTGTCAAGTGGCTAGAAAACACGTAACTAATAATTTTCATTTGCTGCAAAAGTTCATTCAAATACCACAACAATTATTCTATGATTTTTGTAAATCGGTGGGCCAAGATGAGCACCACTGCCATAGCTATGAATTGATGATGGAAAGGATGCCTACCTATCGAATGAAAACAGAAACTCAGCCTCTAGATCAGGGCACTGGGGGAGCATGTGGAGGATATCAGGGGCATAGATGAGGCCGAGGATGAGGAGGACCTGGTAGAGGTCATGGATAGGTTATTTTCTATATTTTTTGGATGTCAGGGCACTACGCGCGAGAGTGTCAGAATTAGGCGCACTCATCATGCCAATACTTCACTTAGTTTGACCATACAGTAGAAGAATGCTCTGTGCTGATAGCTAATATGTAGGAGAAGAGGGCACAATGTCATCACCCTACACAAAACTTATAGATGGTGAGGGTTGAGCCCCGTGAGGAGGATCCAAATGTGAATATAATGCTGACAAGTGGAGTAGCGACTAGGGACATAGGAAAACAACTTGAAGAGAATGGATCAGTTTGTAAGGCCCCAAAAAACTAAGTTGACTTTCATCTAGAATGCATGAAGGAGACATTTATGGAAGCGAAGAAAATATTCACTGAGGCACCTACCTCCGGAATTCAGGACAAACTACTAGAGACCAGCGTGCCTACAGAGGTTGATCCATCTATACTTACCGCATTCCTGGGGACTTGCATGAAGCTTTTGCACAATAGGAAGGTTGTGAAGGGGCTATAGGAGTTGATAAAAGAGTGTGCTTGTAAGGAAAATACTCTTGATGGACACTAAGTAGTCAAAAATATTGGGAAACATAAGGAAAGAACTGGGCATGAAATGAGGCTCACTGTGTAGATAGGAGATTATGAGATGGACCAGGTTATTTTGGATCTGGGATCTAAAACAAAAGTTTTTTCTAAATAGACATGGGAGAGAATAGGGAGACCTGCATTGTGATGGTCTCCGATTCAACTAAGAATGGTGAACGAGCAGAAGATTATCCCTATGGGATGACTACATGGAGTGACCATAGATATAGAAGGTGTGAGTGGGTTGGCTGATTTTGAAGTAATAGAGATCATTGATGATAGTATCCATATCCCGTGCTCCTCGAAATCGATTGGGACATTGATATGAACGGATTCATTAGCTTGAAGAAGTGGATAACATCATTTGTAATGAAATCGATTCAGGTAGTAGTATCATTGGACCGTGCAAAAGGGTTTCGGTATATTGAATCGGTCCATGGAAATGAAGAAAGTGATGATGCCTTGGATCACATTTAAAAAATAATAGCGCAAGACCAAGACTGGATTAATCCAACGGAAATATGGATTGCATGGGATGGCGAAAGCTCTTGTACCACGGATTCAGATGAAGAATTGGAGCATTGTCAAAATAGGTTGCATGGAGTGTCCACTTGTGCTACAACATGATGACTAAATCATTGTGCTATGTGTCCTCAGATGTAAACAATTTACCCTATTATGATGGTTTAACTAATGTAGATACTTTTTTGGATGCCTTTGAAAGAGAAGTCCCTAAGGATCATCACTTCCAAGTGCTGGATTTCATGTTGCACGCTATGCCCACATAGTGGTGGGGTATGCACAAGGACAACTTTGATGAATGGCGTGACTAGAGTAGAATGATGAGGTTATGATTTGGTCATCCTAAGGTGTGATTAACTAAGAAATATGATGGGTGAAATGATCTGCATGATCACTTGGAAAAATGGACTGAAGTCTACAAATCAAAGCCACAACTAGAGTGGCTGCACTTATTCTGTCATACTCTGGATATAATTCCTATGAATTGGTACTTGGAAAGAGAGCTTCACCATGGCACCGGAGAGTGGGATGTATTAAGGGAGGGTTTCTTAATGACCTTCATTTTTGAAGATGGGTTCAAAAGCATTGATGAAACTTTGCAGGAGGTTAAGGCAATGGTCTTTAGAATTCTGCAGGATCCTTTGGAGTTGGTTCAAGAATATTGGAGCATCCAACTATGCCATCCGCTGGAATGCTATAATGTAACTACTAAGGGGGAGGATGAAGATGCAAGAAAAATTAATATATGAGAGGTCGATGGCCACTGCATGGTCGAAGGTCTACAGATAAAAAATCTAGACCTCACTGTGCCACTGAAAACCAAGCAAGTGAACATTGGTACTGAACAAGAAGAAAAAGTTGCGAAGATCGGAGATTATTGGGATGATGCCATAGTGGATAAAGTTGTTGAGTTACTTCGAGAGTAAAAATCCTTCCTACAAATTTTTCGGACTTAAAAGGCATCATGAGTGACTTGGGTGTGATGAAAATTACCTTAAAGTTGGACGAGAAGCTTATTAAGGAGAGGTCATATTGTCTTAATCCCAAACACATGGAAAAGGTCTGTTTGGAGTTAGACAATATGCTTAAGGTGGGCATTATCGAACCTATGTAGGAATCCGATTGGGTGAGCCCAATGCTGGTCCAAGAAAAGACACAAAAGGGAGAAATAAGGATTTTCATAGATATAAGGAATATTAACGATACTTGTATCCATGATCCTTTTTCAACACCATTTATAGATGACTTATTGGATAGTGTTGGAGGGCAAGGGACCTACTCATTCAATGATAAATTCTATGGATATCATCAGATTAAGATCGTGCTAGAAGACATGAGAAAAACAACCTTTGCAATAGAATGGGGTTGTTTCGAGTATACAGTCATGCCATTTTGGAATCAAGAATGCAACAGTGGTATTCTCCTGCGTAGTCATCATGGAATTTAAGGAATTTCTTCACAAGTTCTTGGAGGTGTATTTTGATGACTATATAGTTTTTGGGTTAGTAAAGAACCATGTAGCCAGTCTACACCTAATGTTGGATACATGTCAAAGATATCAGATCACACTGAACCTAAAGAAGTGCTTATTTTGTGTCCCCTTTGGGATTTTGCTGGGTCATGTGGTGTGAAAGAAAGGAATAATGGTGGACCCTGCCAAGATCACGGTAATAGTCAATTTGGTGGTCCTGAGGAAAGTCAAACATCTACGCACAACGCTAGGCCATACTAGATATTGCTAAAAGTTCATCAAGGCTTATGCCTAGATTATTGTGCCTACAGAGAAGCTCTTGAAGAAGGACACTACATTTTGTTGGGATGAAGAATGTCATCATATTCTAGATGTAATGAAAGAAAAGATGGTTACTACGTCAATTTTGATCTTCCCAGATTCGAAGAAGGAATTCCATGTGCACGTTGATCCCTCGTGTATTGCGTTGGGAGAAGTGATAACACAAGCCTGTGAAGGAGAGATGGAATACCCTATAGCATTTACGAGTAGGAAATTATCGAAGGCTGAGAAGAATTGATCAATGAAAGAGCGCGAGGGATTAGCTATGGTGTACTCACTCCAAAAGTTTAGGCATTATCTATTGGGTGGACATTTTAAAATCTACACCGACCATTCCACCTTGATATACCTGGTCAATAAGCATGTGTTGGGGGTGAATATTTTTTGATGGCTATTTCTATTTCAAGAATATGAATTTGAAGTAATTGGGAAGCCACGAAGGTTGAATGTAGGACCTGACCATCTACCATGGATTGAAATGGGGGAGGATCCTACTAATTTGGCAGAAGGGCTACCCGATGTGTAGCTCTTCGTGATGCATGTAGCAGATAATAATTTTGAGATATTATCCACTTTTTTACTACAGGGATGGCTCTAGAAGGATACACTAGTTAGCAAAAGAAAGAGTTAGTAGTGCGCATGACATATTTCTCAATAATTGCAACATATTTATATAAAATGGGCACAGACAAGATACTGCGACGGTATGTGCCTGATTTTGAATGAAGTAGCATCATATCTGAAGCTCATGGAGGGGCTATAGGAGGAAATTATGCAGGACAAGAAACAACATAGAAGATTTTGTGCATAGGGTTGTGGTGGCCTACACAACATAAAGATTCTAAAGCATATTATAGGGCATGTGATGCATGTCTAAGAATGGGTAGGCCATCGTGGAGGAACAAGCTGCCACTAAATCCTCGGGTATCATTGCATCCATTTGAAAAATGTGAAAATGACTTTTTGGGGTCAATCTAGCCTCTAGGAAAGAAGATGGGTGCACGCTATATCATCACCACGACAAAGTATCTGACTAAATGGGTGGAGGCATAGCCCACGAAGTATTGTACTAGGGTGATAGCAGCTAAATTCCTATTTGAGTATATGTTAACTAGATTTTGTTGCCCAAAAGTGTTAATGAGCGATTGAGGCACACATTTTTTAAATGAAATGATCAGCATGCTGATGGAAGAGTTCTAGGTTTATCATCACAAAAGCACACCATATCACCCTCGAACTAATGGAATAGTGGAGGCCTTTAATATGATCTTGGAGAACATACTGACAAATATTTGCAATGCACAACAAAATGACTGGGATGTGCGCGTACCCATAGTGCTATGGGCATACATGACTACTTGCAAAAAACTCACAGGTCAGACACCTTTTCAATTGGTCTACGTTGTAGAAGCTATGATTCCTATGGAATATATCACGCATAGTCTCCACATAGCAGCTTTCACAGGGATGGTGGATCATAGAGCCCTGGAAACATAGCTCGCATAGTTGATGGAGCTGGAAGAAGACAAATTCTTAGTTGGATTCCATCAGCAAATATAGAAGGAACATGAAAAGGCTTGGCACGATAGACACATTAAACTACGCATGTTCAAGGTAAATAATTTGGTTTTATTTTATGATAGAAAGTTAATTTATCTTCTAGGGAAGTTTTAGATGCATCGGCTTGGGCCATATGTTATCAAAGAGATTACAAATGGGGGCATAGTTCAACTCACAAAAAGAATGGAAAACCTTTTCTGGGAAGGGTGAATGGGAATAGATTGAAGCCATGTACAAGAGACCCGACTCAATGACTATATGGTGGCAGGACAGTCTTACTGATCCAGGTAGTTGTAAGGGAGCCCAGGACTATAAACTACCCAGCCATGGCTAGAGGACTACATGATAGATTTGTTGCACAGAAGCTAGTGATGGTGTTGTATTAGACTCTGTACGAAGGTAGCTATGCTATGGACGAAGGTACCTTACAACACAACTGGAAAGTGGTTGTTGATGATTTGAAGGCTCGAAGATGGCTACAAAGAGTGGGTTGCAGTATCTTAAGGTCAATATCTGTGAAGATCCACTCCCAATATAGCATTGATGATCCGATTTTGGAGGGAACGGTTGGATGTGACTCCAAAAAGCCGTATAAATTACGCATGGCGATCCAAACACAAACTCTTTGCACACTTGGAGCTTCATTTGAAATTCATTGTATGTTGATGAGCTGAACATTTTGTACATATTTCTTCGCCCATGTAAATGTATGCATTGAGGCCAATGAACTATTTATAGAGAAGATGAGTATGGACGCAGCAGTATCTGACACCACACGCCCTGAAATATCTAGTGCTGAAGCTATGATTCCAATGTCGATGATGTTGGGGACGACACAGTTCATGGCTGAAGAAAAGCTGAAGAAGTTGGTATAGACATGCACTTCCCCAAGAGGGCATACAATGACCCCTATGTGGAAAAAGGGCAAACAGTTGGCCAAAGGCAAAGTGAATGTTATTGACATGGAAGCAGAGGACAACCAATGTTAGGCACCTATACTACTAGTGTAACCCTTTATTGTTATTATTACAACCCCCTTATTATATTGTGTACCCATGTAGTCCCCATATTGTTATTATTGTGCTCCATAGGAGCCCACTATTGTTATTATTGTGCCCTTACATTATTATTGTTATGTCAACTCTGAATATATTATGACCCCTTGGACTCCTATGTATAGAAAGGAGGCCTTGTCATTTGTATCATCCAAGAATTGTTCATTTATGTAATGTAAAGGAGGTTTCCCCCTTGAAGAGGCTAAATTATAAGGCGTTCATGTATCTTTTCTATCTTTTTGTGAGTTGGTTTCATAACATTTGGTATCAGAGCTTTGGATTCTAGGGTTTCGCTGCTCCAAATAGGTCATTGTGGCATTTTCACTATAACTTTTTTTCTGTAACGTTTTAGAAATGGAAAAAAAACCATTTGAGATGAAATCACACTGAACTTCGGGTCCAAATTTCATAGCTTTTTGTGCCATATTTGCAAACATATGTTCTGAGGAAGTTGGTATTTTTGCAGACTCCTGAATTACATTCCGGGCAGGTGAGTTAGGGAAAATCGCCATAACTTTCTCTATGAGAATCGGATTGAAATTTCGTAAGAAGGTACAGAAAGAGGAGGGATTTTAGTTTCTTGTATATATTGTTCAGAGCCAAAGTTTGAAACAGTGACATGTGGCACGTCGTACAAGTTCACTCTATTGAACTAGTCTATAATCAGGTCATTGTGGGTGATTTGGCATAACTCTTCTTTGGAGAATCCAATTTGGATCAGATTGGTGACATTGGAAAGAGGACGCATAGGGCTACTAAAGTTCACAATTTCAGAACTTAAATATCCAAAAGTACAGAGTTACATTTGTTTCAAGACCGAGCTCCTAAAATCAAGAGAAAGCAAGATGAGGAAGTTTGATGGCAAGGATCTAGTAAATTGGGTACTTCATATGGAGCAATATTTTGATCTACGTGGTGTACCATTTTTACAAAAGGTATGTATTACATCTTCATATTTAGAACTCGAGCAATTTTTACGGTATAAAGGGATTTTATCTCATAAACAACTTGTTATGTGGTCAATTTTCATGGAGGAAATGATAGCACATTATGAGGATACAAAGAGCAACACCTTCTTTAGAGCAACACCACAACAATTGGAAGAAAAAAGAGAAAAAGGGCTTTGTTACAATTGTGGTGGAAAATGCTATAAAGGTCATAAGTGTGCTCAGAATAAATTATTTTACATAGAGTATGAAGAGGAGGAAGAAAAGGATCAAAAAACATCAAAAGAAGAGGATATAGACCCAACCCCGGAGAAAGAAGAAATGAATCGGACAATATCTTGTAAAGCATTGGCAAGAATTACCACTCCTCAAACTCTCAAGATAGAAGGACATATCAATAAGAAAATGGTGCAAGAAGTGAAAGATCACATTGAGAAAGAAGAAATGAATCCAACCATATCTTGTAATTCATTGGTCGGAATTACCACTCCTCAAACTATGAAGATAGAAGGGCCTATCAAGAAGAAAAATGTTCAAGAAGTGAGATATCACTTCAAGCATCAAGAAATGAATCTGACCATATCTTGTAAAGGATTGGGAGAAATTACCACTCCTCAAACTCTAAGATAGAATGACATATCATGAAGAAAAAGGTTTAGGCAGTGAAAGATCACATCAAGCATCAACAACACGTTCTCTAACTTTTAAAGGATAACGCCACTTTGGTGCAAAATCAAATGAAGAAACATGTAGATAAACATCGTAGTGAAGAATGTTTTGATGTAAGTGATTGGGTATTTTTACTACTACATCTCAAGCAAGTTATTTATGAGAATGAAATGTTGGCAATACTATATGCACTTAAGAAATGACGACTTTACCAAATGGGAAGACACTTCAAGGTAAAAATGGATCATGATAGTCTTAAATACTTTTTAGAACAATTATTATCTTTAGAAGAAAAAAAATGGGTCACAAATATGTTGAGTTATGACTTTGACATCATCTATAGAAAAGGGGAGCAAAATTTTGTTGCAAATGCACTCTCAAGAAAGGATGAGGATGTGGAAGCATTGTTTTGTGCTATTTCTATTATCCAACCTGATCGGATAAATGAAGCAAGGGATGAATGGAAGAAGGATGAAGAAGTATGGCCACTCATTCAAAAGTTGCATAATATTCCAATTCAAACAATATTTCTAGAAATTGAAGAGGAGGGAAAAATCAAATTGGAACCTAAAGCAGTCATAGAAACAAGAACCTGACAGCTATGAAATCAATCAATTTCAGAGTATCTCCTTATGTGGAAGAACTCACCTGCTGAATATTCCACATGGGAGGACAAGATTTTTTATACAGAAACATCAAGAACTACTCAAGCATTGAGGACAACACTTTTTGAAGGAGAGGGGCATATTAAGCCCCTATCCTACTAGTGTAACCCCTTATTGTTATTAGTACAACCACCTTATTATATTGTTTTACCCATGTAGTCCCCATATTGTTATTATTGTGCCCTTACATTATTATTGTTATGTTGGCTCTGATTATATTATGACCCCTTAGACTCCTATATATA
>APFE030282053.1:100370-112749 GCA_000404065.3 Pinus taeda
CCCTTACATTATTATTGTTATGTTGGCTCTGATTATATTATGACCCCTTAGACTCCTATATATAAAAAGGAGGTCTTTTCATTTGTATCATCCAAGAATTGTTCATTTATGTAATGTAAAGGAGGTTGACCCCTCTAAGAGGCTGAATTCTAAGGCGTTAATCTATCTTTTCTATATTTTTGTGAGCTGGTTTCATAACAACAAAGGGATTGAGGATGTAGAGGATGAAGGAGAAGAATCTTTGACAAAACTCCCTATGTATTCCCCTCAATGAAAGGGTAAGGCCGAGATTCCTAAAGACCTTGATACTGACAAATTTGTCATTTCCACACCCCTACTACCCAAGCAGGTGCTGCTTGGAGGACTATGGCTAGTCTACATCCCACTGCTAAAGATGGATGATTGGGATTTACTCGATCTCACTAATTTCCCACACTTATCAATGAATACCTTCATGAAACTCATAGCCTACAAAGACATGGGTGTGACATCATTGGAAATAGAGAAATGGGCCCAAAGTTTGGAGAAATCGAGGCTGCTCAACTTACTTTGGGTGCCACACTACCACTGCACCACAATTAACACCACGTGTATACGCCAGCTAGTCATGCTGGTACATGATGGGTGTCTATGGCTAGGCAAGCCTATCCCCATTACATATATGTTGATTCATAGGTTTAGGCACTTGTTTCATGATGGGTTGAATCTAACGAAGGTGTTTGGCATAAAATGAGGAGAGAGGGACCTAGTAGAGCACATGAAAACCACTTATAAATTGGTGATGAAAGCATGAGGATACTCCATCCTGTCCATATCTAACCCTGCAGTCCAGCTGGCTACGTAGATACTAGCTGACAAGGTAATGAGGAAGTGTCACACCGATGAATGTTTAGTGCCTATCTTTTCTCTGGCATGCCAGTGTATAGAAGTTGTCCTCTTCAACTCGTCCAAGTACCTCTGCCAAGAGTTCCTCACAAATTATAGTGAAGTGTAGGATGAGACCAAGTTGTTCCATTACACTTGGTTTCTGCTATATATTGTTCTATTTGCGTGGGAAATACTAGAGGACAACTGGTTTCCTTTGTTGGAAAAATTATTGTTAGAGGCAACACAATTCACCTCCCTATGGGCTACGAAGAACCCTGCATGGGTCACAGAAACAAAGATATTTTGGGTCTTCATGGAAATGAGTTTCTGCATGGCCATCCATTAACGACCAAGGTTTTCCCTGACCTTGTACGAGAATATGTCCATCTATGCCACATTTAAAGCTAAGTTTCATAGAGTTTATATCCAGTCTTGGAAGGATCCCGCAAAGAAATGGTATGACCTACCCTATTTGGTTTTGGATTCCAATGTGGAGTAGGTAGTGGCATCCTGGCTGGTTGAGTGGCATGCCCCTTCTGATTTGGTTGCTGGGCCAAGCATTGGTACAAAGGGTGTAGCCGTGAGGAAACGAAAGGAAGTAGCCAAGAAGGCCGCGAAAAACTTGGATGCACAAAAGGAGAAAGATGTTGGCAAAAAAGTATGGGTCGAAGTGGAACATGCTATCAAGGAAAAGGTAGAACACGTGCAGCACGAGGCCCAAGAAGGTGACAAAATGCCTTCAACAGTATCAGATACAGAAACAAGGAAAGGTTGTGAGGCAAGGCAATGCACCTCCTTCGAGCGAAAAAAGAGAGAATTGAAACATAAGGGAGGATCGAGGAAGAAGCAGACGACGGAGAAAACATAGGTTAATCCTCTGTTGATTATAGAAAGTGACCTGGACACGATAGGTGATAAAGTCAAAGATGTTTCCATGGAAGTCCTACAATAATTGGAATAGCAGTACATTCAATCCTTAGGGTGAGTACAGACAGGTCTGTGCAATCTATAACTCCAAAAAACCAAGCTCCAAGTTGATGTTAGCAAAGTGAGTGGAGCAGCATGCAATTCTTTGTAAGAACACACTACCCATTCAGAGCTATTTCTTTGGCCAATGAAAAATGTCTGTGTCTTCCCATTGCCTACAGGTTCAGTACATACCGAAACCAAAAAGCAGTGTGCTCAAATTGACCACATACCAAAGGTGGGCCTGAACCTTGTTGCAATGCCATCGGAGACATTGTATGAGTTACTACATGGAATTTTGGGACAACTTCGCCTTTGGGAACAATGAGCACTTAGAGATGTAAATGATATCAAGGTGTAGAACCATAAGTTGTTCACCGAGAAGACACAGTTTTTGGAAGGAGAGAAGGTGCTCTAGGCGCACAGCTCATGATTGGATTGAGTGCTTTTCGAGGCCTACAGAATAGTTCCAGAGCTCCATATTCAATAGAATGCAGATCTAGAGGAAAATATTAGAAAATTGGCTTCTGGTGTGCGTGAGGCGCAAGCCGAGGTTACTCAAGTTCAATTCAAACTCGATATGAAGATAACCGAGCTACAATTGAAGGAGTAGCCATTGACTCCACTAGTGGTCCAGGAGCAACATGTATCTATGATCAAGGAAGGACTGGCCACTCTTGGTGCCACCATAGCAAAGTGCACATCATTATTCGAGTAGGTGATGGAACTACTAACTACTCTGTAGGAAGACCCAACCTTGGGAAAGCTTAATACACAAGCTAAGGAGATACAAAAGAAGTATGAGGAAGTCAGTGCAGTGGTGTGCTCTATTGCTCTAGCATAGCACCTAGCCAAATTGCACGAAGGGAAGGAGCTCCTTGCCCAGGTTGAGTCCTCACAAGAGAAGGAGGCCTTGCTTAAGGCCCGATTGGAGCCTTGGCTAGCAGAATCCTACTAGGGTGCGAACAAAAATCAAGAGATGTTGACGAGCTTCAAGCATGCACAACACAAGGTCAATTTGGTCGTGGAAGGACCAGCCACATGATAGCTCATTGAAGAGATTAAGCATGTAGCTATTGAGGGTGCTACCAAGGTGGCCTTTGTATAGGTGGAACTCGGGCATCTTAATAGCATGATCACCGCAACAGCTGAGTGACTTGACGATGATTCATGACCTTTGTGCTGCGGGCCTGTTGGGATGGCGTCCCATGGGTTAGTTTTGGGGTTAAAAACCCAAGTTTTGTTGTAAATTTTGTAAAAAGATATAAAGTCTTCTTGATGTATGGACACGGAGTGCATAGATAGTTAGAATTTAAAAGGGGCCTACACCCCTTGATTATGTAAAATCAAGTCCATTTTCAGATCCACCCATGGACTGTGGACCATGGGATTCTATGTAGAAAGCTATAAATAGGTGTTTCTTAGAGAGTCTAAGGCATGCCATAGACGAGATAATCATGAATTTAATGGGTCAATGGGAGATAGCACAGAAAGTGAGTAGTAGAAAAGGGAAAGGCTCTGTGACTAAGTGCACGAAGGCCTAGAGAAGAGTCTGCAACTGAGTGTGTGGACCCCTGCAACTGAGTGCACAATGTAGTATTCAGTCTATAATACCGTACTAAAATTCAATAAAGAATACTATTGGAGAAATTTATGTGTTTATCTACTTACTTTCATTATTTATGTTTGCGATATGTGTTGTAATGGAATAAATACCTTTATGACTATGTATGGGTTAATGCGCGAATCTGTTGGATAAATCTCTTTAACTAAGAATAATATAGATTAAGTATTTACATGAAGCTTATAATATACTCTATTATGTTTATTAAATACGTAAGAGTGTCTGGGTAATTTTTAATCTAAGGCTAATGTGTGGAATGATTTATCTGATAGGGGTTCATAGAGGTTGATTGTAGACCTTCACTGAGGTCTAAGGGCTGTTTGAAGGGAGTTACAGTACCAAACCCTAAGGTTTTATAGTTTTGTACTGAGGGAGATCTATGGCATAAAAAGACATCACATGATCTCTGGATGCGGAAACTTGGTTCCAGCACCCCCCAATACTGCTTCAGGTGAGACTTCAGTCCGCACTATGCGGGTTGATGCCGGAAGGGGTAGTTTTGTAGGGTTTGTTTTGGCGCAACTAACTTTGAACCTTGGTCAAGACCCACTAGGCCATCATTAGAGAAGTATGAGGTTCACTCTCGACCGAAAAGGTATGGTTAACTGAAGATTGAATTAGTTCTACCGGTTTATCGAGCAATGGTTGGTCGAGAATAGACTCATGAGACTCACTTTCAGAGAGAGTGGAGTTGACCAAAGATGACTTTTCATCAATCACTAGATCAACTAGTGAAGGATCAGGGGAAAGCTTTCGATACCCACTCGGGAAACGAGGTTGATAAGCTATAAGGTTTTCCAACTCTTTTGAAGCTTCATCCATAAGAGGACAAAGGTGAATGGGATGATTACCTTCACATAGCTCATAAGGAAATTTTACTTTTCCCTTTCTCCCATGAGCTTTACTGTTACTAGTTGAGGTTTTATCACCTGCATGATCACTAGAAGCTGATGAAAAATGTCAATGTGAACTTGTGGACCACACTTCTAAGATCTTGAGAATACCAGGACAATTGTGAAGAAGCTGGTCACCCTTACATAACATGCAAGGGAATTTTACTTTCTGGGTTGGATGGAATATTTTCCTTCATTAGTTGCATCGGTAGCAATAGTTATTTGGTTGCCCCCTTTGCTTATTTTTCTTCTTCTTATTCGACCTCTTCTTCTTCTTATCTTTCTGGTTACTAGAATCCAAACTTTTAGCAGGAAAAGAGGAAGAACGGGGTGAAGAAATAGGTGAAGAAGGCGAGGGGTCAACTTTAGGATCAATATGAGGTTGATGTTAGTTAGGTGTAGGAGAACACGGTTGAAAGGCAGTGTTGACACTCGGAACCATCGAGGTCAAAAAGAACCAAACTGGTAGACCAATGGTCAATCCAAGAAGAGACAACATCACATATAGGGAGCACTGGTATTTGCAAAAGAAGGAAAAGAACTAGGATTCCCATTAGAGGGGTTTCCTTGGCTAGTAGACTCAGGATATGTTTCCATTTCTATCAACCTAAGATATGCTAAGGAGTATTCCACAGGAAGGATTTTGTTCCACAGTTAGCTAATTTTAGAATTTGAAACAAAATTTTTTCCTTTTCGTCTCTTAAGAGTTGAGAAAAGGAAGAAAAGGTGACTCTAGTCACTTTCGTTAGTTTAACGAGCTTGAAAGGACAAGTGCTCGATGATATTTTCAAATTTAAGGAGTCAGAAAAGATCAAAATGACTACTTATATAACTCTAGGCAAAAGGAGTATCAAGTAATCGTGAACTGCACTATACACCTCAACAAATAAATTTACCAAGGACTTGACATACGTGCAGGAAATCTCCCTGAATGTTGTGTTTAGTGTATCACATTTACAAGGTAGCAAACTCGACTTCCTATGGACAAATATTCGCAACCTATGAGGGTATCCCTTTATATATGTGATGGTAAGGGGAGCACAAGTACTAGTGTTGTCTAACGCCGAAGCGAATGGCAACTACTAAGTTTTAAAGATGTCGGAACACGTCTCTATCCTAGACCACTAAGTATGACCGTTAATGTTTCAAATTCTCCTTAGATTAATTGAGATAAATTTTAAGTTATTCTTCAATTACGTTTTAGTTTTGAAGTTGAACGATGTCACCTGAACACCTATGATGCAACTATATGAGAAGAGGAAAATATTTATTTCAATGAAATCTAGACTAATAAAGGGAAGAAATTTCAATCAATAATGCATCAAACAAAATGCATCATGTAAAATTCCTTCCAGTAACTTTCATTTTCATCTTCCAAAAGCAAAATGTGAAAATGAAATATAATATTTCATTTCACTAAATGCAATGCCAAAAGTAAAAATGATTTCCACTTTTCACTATCCTAAATGCAACTTTTCAAAAGAAAAATTATTTTGACTTTACTAAGATGCATTTATATGAATTATTCTTTTCATTTTGTTTTGAATGATTTTATGCACCTAATACAATTTTTTACTTTTCAATCATTGAAAAATGTGATCTATTTTCAATGGTGAACCCCAAAAAACAATTTTTCAATACAACTAATCTAATGCATTTTCAAGAAAAGTAAATTTTGAAATACAAGCTAAAACAGATACAAAACATGTTTTCAATGAATTCTGCAGAAAACAACACTCAATCAATCAACAAAACAAACATCTCAATGACATCAACAGTCATTAAGCAATGACCAATGACTAGAAACCCTATAATTCAGCCAGATTTCTATTCGAAGCCAATGAGACAACTTTTTCAAATTAATCAAGAAAATCAATCAAAACATTGACAAATGCAAGCATACAAGATGGGAAAAGACCCTATGGGCCAAGACACACTGGATTCTAACGAAGAAATTTTAAAAATTCTTATATTCAAGGATCATCGCTACCTTACATACCCAAACCCGCGATTATCGCTACTTTGCATAGGCAAACCCACGATGGCTTAGTGATGATTTCAGCAGGACAAAGAAAATGAAGAAATTTTTTTCCATCATGACTATAAAGGTAAAAGATGTGTTCATCATGACTTTAAAAGTAAAACCCACGATTCCATTGCGATTGTAAAGGTAAATCTCACGATGGGCGAGGAATGTGGAAAAAAATAAAAACTATTTCAAGAAACAATCTAAACTTAGCACTCTAAGGCAATAATTGGTGATGGTATAAATCCAAACTTATGCAGAAAAGCTAAAAAATTGACAGTTGGTCAAACTAGACAAAATATCAGGGTGAAATATTGGATGGAAAGGGTCATAGGATCCCCAGCGGAGTCACCATTTTGTTGACAAGTTTAATCTTGTCTGTAGAAAAAGACGATCCCTCTAGCCCAATGAGTGGGTCTAGCAACTAAAGTGACAATAAATTAGACATCTTCCTATATTATAATTGAAAAGTATAACGAGAGAGATGACCGACCTCGTTCTGATGCTATTTTGATTTCCTTTGTTGAGATCCTCGAACTACTTGTGTCACGAGCTTGTTCCTTCTTCTCTCAAAACTTACATTCCTACACAAGTAATCAAGAGATAATAAAGCATGCCAAAACCAATATCAAATCCACTAATAACCTACTTAGTGGATCAAGGAATGACAAGCTAGTTCATACGTAAGCATATTTATTTTGGGAAGATGAACCCGCAGTTGTATATTATTTAAAGAATAAAGGGAAGCTTACAACCATAGCCTTGATGTTGAATGGCTCTCCTTCAGTGGTAATCCATGTCCAAGCCAAGAAACTCTCCAAACACTCCTTCTCCAAGTCTAATGAATAGACTCTAAGCACAAGCTCATCATAGGGGTGAAAATGGACATAGACCAACCTGACCCTAACATGACCAACCATTTGGGAATGGGAGAGGCTGAATATATACGCTATGAAAGGAGTTGGGACCTATCTAAATATAGGATTAAGCCCTCATCTCAAGGAGGTATCTCATAGGGATAAGACCAAGAGGTCAATTTAGGAGAATTTGACCAAGGAAGTATCTACGCTGAAGAACCTTACGCTGACCGCTCTGGAAGCTTCTATATCACAAAGCTTCTCATCCTCTTTGCTAAAATTTCCTTTTCGTGATCATCGTGGGTCAAACATGGTCCAATAGGTGACCATTGCATTTTCAGCTTCATAAGAGCGATAATCCTCAGTTTAGGTTTTCAAGAGATATTTCTTCAAGGAAAGCTCAAGACATTTTCGAAGCAAGGTTAAAGGGGGGATCTGAGTTGTATACATGGATGAGTATATTGTATAATGATCATATTCCAGGCACTTGAAGTTATGTCATAGGGAAGTGTAGGAGGTGTGACAAAATACTATGTAATAGTATCCATCAATATCCACTTGGATCACTCTTAGAGGCTTACTTTATTCCCTCCCTCCATAGTAAGAGAACCATGATACATTTGCAATCAAACTATCACAAAGCACACTAACTTCCTCATTCAAAAGGACATTTTGCACTTATCTCTTGTGTTGATAGCTAAATCCAAGCCATATATTTAAGTAAATGGAATTACATTCGTATTATGGATGGGACTCCTACACCAGATGGTATGAGGACTAGTTGGGACCTTATATCGTGGAGATCCCTTGTATGTTGGTGGTATCTAGCATAATAGTGAGAAAGAGGTGAGTGAAGAAAATCATCAATTTACACTCCAACTTCTCACTGAGATCCTAGGAGCTACATGAAACCATTTGCATATATTTCATAACTAGGTAAGGCCTCACAGACCCTTATAAAGTTTGATAGCTGATATTTTTAATTTTAGTCAAGTTTTTGTTGTGAAATTTGTTTCCCTAGGTCACAACATTGCATTCCATTAGAGAAATTTTGAGGTCTAAAATGGGCCTCAAAATAAAATTCTACAATTAAAATCAACTTGATAAGAACCAATAGGATTCAATATGATGATGAAAACCATGGAGGATGATTCACCATTTTTGGAGTAAAAAAGTAAAAGGGTTAAAAACAAAAACTATTTTTCAACTTGTATTTTCAGCTTATCTCACTACAATTTTACTCAAATTTCAAGCAATAGCACTTCTTGGATGCATAATTTAATTCCTCATCCAAGGATTACACATGCTTCATACTTTTGATGGGCCCTGCTACACAAAAAATGGAAAATACATGAAAATTATGATTGCAATCATGTTTTTCATGTAATTCCCATTTTTCGTGTAGCAAGGTCCATCGAAAGTATGAAACATGGGTAATCCATAGACGAGGAATTAAAATTTTCATCCAACAAGTTATTCCACTTGAAATTTGAGTAAAATCGAAGGGAGATAACTTGAAAATGTATTTTTTTCTTTTCTCCCTCTAAAATTTAATGGCGTAATCTGATCTTATTTTATTATTTCCACTATTATTATATAATATTCCTTAAGATGCCCATTTTAGACCTCAATATTTATCTAATGCATAGGCAAGAAAGGCTTATGGGAAAGCTTCCCCTATTGCAGTCTCTTGGGAAAGACAACCTCACTATGTCCCGACTCTCTATGGATGTAGATTAGGTCCGACCAAGCCATGCAACCATGTTTTTGAAAAATAGAAATAGGAATGCATGGGTGGTTTCTGCATCGAGATCACATAAAACATTTTATTTATTTTGGAGTAAATTAATGAAGATAGAGTGGACAAAGTGTGAACACCAAGAAAATGAGATTTGAGCCCCAGTTCATCCTTCAACCCTGAGGGCTCATAGAGAATATGTGTCGCCCAAATTATTTTCATTGAAAAGTATGAAGATTCAAACAAGGTTGTTGCAAAATTTCATGGAAACATGGGATCCAAATAACCAATAATTCATAGTGAAGTATGATATTTTTTAATTAGAGATTGAAGATATTTACTTCTTGATAGGGTTGGCTAGGTGTGGTGCTCCAACAAGGGTAGTCTGAGGAGAACTAAGTGTGTATCAATATGTGTGACACCCTCCTCCCACACTTACCCAAGATTACCAGACCACTACGGTAAATATGTAATGAGGAGTTACTATGATACAATTCAACTCCCTAAGTATAGTTAAGGAAGTGGAATCGATGAACCAAAACTTTACTAACTTGCCTCGATTTCTATAGGACCCCGAGGAGCTAACAAACAACTCCAGGTGTGCAACCCCTAAGTTAACCTACTTTTATACTAACCTCGTCTCTTAGTCACTCCCATGACAAGGCACGCTAGTGGTTGAGACCCTTCAATCACTCTCATGATCCTGCATCCAATCGACTATAGACTTTTTCACTTAGTTGAGTGCATGCGCCTGTGAGATATGAGGCACTTTTTCAGGGCTAGGACCTAAACCTCTACCCATAACTTAATGAAAAATTCAAGAGTGATAAATAACACATAAACATAGCCTTTAACTCAAAACTTATGAAGGACTTAACCTGATCCATGCTAACCATGGCAAGAGTTTCGTTAAACACATCATGAACATGTAATCTACCGGTAATAATTACATAGTCACACTTATCTAAGAATCATCAAGAAGGTCTGAATCCCTCTCACATTAGTTGAATTATCATCTATTAGGTCATACATTCATGACCATTTCATTTACTAACCAAAACATAATGAAATCCATAACTTAAGTTTGTCATAAAACCGTGCTTATAACCAATGTATAACTAGAATCCTAACAATGCTAGGACAACCATCAAATCCACATGATAAAATTTACATTTTCTCATGAAATACAAGGGGAAAAGAGCTATTATTAACAGATTAGAAAGATAGTCAAGTTAAGGATCTCCACATACTGCCCAACCATAGATTGGGAATAAAACAATCAAAACCAAACCAGGGCTTCCGAAGGCAAAACCACCTCAACCCTCAACCAACGATTCCACCTCATGCGTAGACATGACTAACCATTACCAAATTGGTCTCTACCCAAGTTATCTATGGCTCTAGAGTATTTTCTTCAACTCAACTCTAGGAATAGTTCCTCAACCCATAGCTACCATAGGGCTTTAGAGAGTTTCTCCAACCAAGGCTCTCGGACTAGTAACTCAACCCAAGTTGTTCCAGGGCTTCTAGAGAATTTGTCCAGCCAAGGCTCTAGGAACTAATAACTCAACCCACAGCCATAAGGAACAAGAGAACCAAAGAGAAAAAAAAATGTAAAAGAACCAACACCATGGTTATCCAGGGAATGACAACATTTAGGAAAAACCACTGTCAATATAGAAAATCCTCCATTCCAATGAGAGATCATAACCAAAAAACTGCATACATATGCCATGCATGCAAAAAATAATAAGGAAATCATACATGCAACTCAGTACCTATAAATCAAACTCACTCTACTTATTGATCCTATTTCCCTCATGCACTTTTCTGCTCTTGCTTTGCCTTCTTGCTCCAAATCCAAGGTATTCCACAAGGCTCCAAGAAAACTCCAAGTGTGAAAGAGTATGAGAGAGAGAATAAAATAGATTTCCAAGCTAAAATTGACAAAATGTTGTGAACTATTCCTCATAAGCCTTTCCATCATTCCGGGCTCTATTTTCTTCATTTTTCTCTATTTTTCTTTGAATTTCCTCACATGAAATTTTGTGACACTTCACCTTCCTTTTCTCCTATTTTATGTTATTTTCATAAATAAAATGCCAATTAATTCCTATTTTCCTTTGCCATTTATTTTTCAATTTTCAATAGCCATTTATTAATCACAAGTGATCCCCATCACTATGTTTTTTCCCAACATTCAACCTAGAATATGTGTCCCATGACCTTGGTCTTATTTTTCCTTTATTAACTTTATTACATGGATTTTTAACCAAGGTTGTTAAAAAACCCTCCCCCTTCATTGAACACCATCCTTGATGTTCAATGACACATAAAACAACAAACACATGTTTCCAATGGAGCTTTATAACATAGCTTGATACAATATTTACATAATGTCCATCTACTAAAAACATAACCAAGATACCTTGAACACCATATGTTGGGTCCCTATAATACTAGTGATTACCCCATTACTATTGTATTTATACCCCTTCTTAGTATTCTTGTGCCCCTATTGTCCCCATATTGTTATTACTGTGCCCCATAGAATCCCTCTATTGTTATTTTTGTGGCTTTATATTATTATTGTTAGGTCGGCTGGGTTATATTCTAACTCCTTAGACTCCTATATATAGAAAGGAGGTTTTGTCATTTGAATCATCCAAGAATTGTTCATTTGTGTAATGTAAAGGAGGTTTCCCCCTTCAAGAGGCTAAATTCTAAGGTGTTGATCTATCTTTTCTATCTTTTCTTGAGCTGGTTTCATAACATTTGGTATCAGAGCTTTGGATTCTAGGGTTTCACTTCTCTAAACAAGTCATCGTGGCATTTTCGCTATAACTTTTTTTCTGCGACATTTCAGAAGTTGAAAAAAAATCCATTTGAAAAGACATCGCGCTAAATCTCAAGTCTGAATTTCAGAGCTTTTTGCGCTATATTTGCGGCGATATAATCTGAGGAAGTTGGTATTTTTGCAGACTCCTGAATTACATTCCAAACAGGTGACCTGGGGAAAATCGTCATAACTTTTTCTCTGAGCATTGGATTGAAATTTCGTAAGAAGGTGCAGAAAGAGGACGGACTTTAGTTTCTTTTATATATTTTTCAAAGCTGAAGGCTGAAATGGTGACTCATGGCACATCGTACAAGTTCACTCTATTGAACTAATATATAATCCGGTCACCGTGGGAAATTTCGCATAACACTTCCTTCAAGAATCCAGTTTGGATCAAACTGGTGGCATTGGAAAGAGGACAGAGAGGGCTACCATAGATTGCAATTGTAGAATTGGATGTTCTGAAAGTATAGAGATACATCAGAGGCAATATCAAGCTCCTACAAAGTGAAAAAAAGGTGTGTAGATTCTTTTAAATTTTTGCTTAAGATTGGTTTGAAAATTTATTT